>SDVV010018064.1:0-13848 GCA_016164225.1 Gammarus roeselii
ATGGAGAGGATGGATGAAGGGAGATTGGTGAAAAGGGTGATGAATGCGGAGGCGAGTGGTCGCAGGCCTAGAGGTAGACCGAAATTTGAGTGGATGGATGGTGTGAAGCAGGCGTTAGGAAGGAGAGACATGAATGTGGAGGTGGCGAGAGAGCGTGCAATGAACAGGCGTGAGTGAAGAATGGTTGTGAATGGTTGATTTTGACGCTGCTCTGATGTGCTTTCCCGCCCTTTTGGCATCACGCTGTCGGGATGGTCGTGGGTGGGAGCCGGCCATTATGACGCGGCGGGAGTAAGCCAGTGAAAACTGTCGGGCCCTGCTGCTGACGACGGATCCTCGAACTGCACTCGTGACCCAGAGTGTATGTTGAGGGGGTACCGGCCGGACCCTCTAGCACAAAAGAGCTAACTCGTGTGAGTGTGAGCGTATGAGGGTGTGAGGTGCGCCTTGCCGTCGGCCACCCGCCTTTCTGGGGGATGCGGCCTAGTGTCTCTATCTGTGTCTGTATCTGTATCTATTTATCAACTTGCCTAGGGTGAAAGTGGGACCTCTACAGATATGTCTTGACTAGTTGTATGCATAATTTTGTTTATTACCCGTCACTTAAATAATTTCAATCCAATTACTTTCCATTGCAGTGTAATGCAATTTCAATTACACAATTGTTAAAGCAAACAGACGGTAACCCAACCATAAAATTGACTGAAATGACTATAAACCAACAACTGACAGGGGCTTGAGGGTTCGAATTCGTTATTTTTGGCAATGTGAGCTTCACATTCTGGTGAAAATTACGGCACATAAAATCGTTCTACGAGCTGGCGGGGGAAACGTCTGAGGAAATTGTTACCGGTACCCCCTCGGCCACCAGCTTGGTGGCCGAGTGTCCTCCTCCTGAGTGCGTGTCATGCATGCGTCGCCACTCGCAATGACGGGTGTTCCCAAACAATGTTACTGAGCATCCATTTACAAAGGTTGTAGTGAAATTAATGGGTTACAGTACACGTTCTTGTTGGAAATGAATACATTATTTTGTAAATGGGCTCAAATTGAGGTAACGCTCACAATCAAATTAAACAATATTAATAATTTTAATAACAATTTCGTTACAAATGCAACCGGCTACTTATGACCTATCTAATTTAATGGACAACAAGTCGTGTTTGAATTCAATATTACCCGGCAACTCATCGCAATCAGCCGTCCGACGTCAGAGCGTCGGTGCCCCATGGATCTGAACATAGCGATGTGTTTTACTTGTAATAGAACCACATGCTCCTCCGGATGAACGACGGAGCATGGAAGGCATACAAAACAATCTGTTTGCGCTACTGAAGCGTCTGAATTAACCCGTTACAGTTGCATCTCGGTATTTAATCACGGTCTGCGCGTGTGTAACATGCGAGATAACGGTGCAGAGAAGATGCCGGCGACTTGACGTAATTTCTATTCCAGTTACTGCTATAAATGAGCAATATTCAGTTTCCAAAATAAAAAATTCACGCGGAATAAAATAATATAAGCAACAAGTCAAAAAATAAATTAAGTTGTATCTGCATGCTCAATAAAAAATAAAGTTTTTTGCTTATTCTGTTGGAAGGGAAAATTATTTGCACATTAGAATTGTCATCTCTGGTGCTACTGAACCCCTTCCATTGGCTATTAGTATTCGTAGATAAAACCCATCAAATAATTGTGGAGTCCGTAAGTGCCCATCAAGTTTGTCATAGATACATCTGTCAAGCTCAACAATCTGAATGCATTCCTGTGCTTATTTGAATTATGATCAGTGAACGTCGGAGATCTAAATCGTATTTTCACAATGTGTGATGTCTAAAATAGCGCTCTGTTGGAATATGTGGATAGTGTCCCCTATTAGGTCACTTAATAACAAGCAGCCGGTGTGATAATGCTGATATCTCCAAGCAGCTTCAGCACTAAAACGCGGTTGGCAATAAGCTGTTTAGGAAATTCAAATTTCGCATCATCGATGTTGAAATGCAGTTCTCTAAAACCTACTGCCACCCTATCGGCTATACCTCACGGGTGTAAATTTATGAGTCACTTATTTACTTGGAGTTTCTTCACTGTTCACAGCAGGTCACAACGTAGTTGCCAGCTGGCCCACATCTCCACTCGTGCTGCGGCACCAGCATCTGCATGTTGTGGACACATTCGCCAGTCGGATCCCGGCTTAGCGTCGCGGTTGTGTTGGGAGGTGTCTCCACAGTAGGGGTAACCTTTGATTAGTGGTAGATCTGGAACACAGCTGAGGTTCTTGTCCAATCGGCTCTTGAACCTCAAGATGTTTGATTTTGTTTGATGTTTGACAATTGCGGCAAACGTTTGATCTCATGCATTTCCAATGGCATTCGATTGAATAACAGAGGTACCCGGCACGTGCAGCTGTTGAATGCAACTGTTTGCATCGCTTTACCACCTGTCAGTTTTGGCACTTTGAAACAATACATTCTGCCAATCCTTGCCTGCTTTTTTATGATCCCTTTCGCTTCATTTTTTTCGTGTAGCCATCCAGAATTTTACAAACGTTTATGACCATGAATCTTTCAAAACGTGTGTGGATTGAGTATAGCCTCAAGGCGTTTTATCTGTCATAATAATCTATTTCTTTTATCACCGTAATATTGGAGGTGAAGCTTCTTTTCACTGATTCAAAATTATTCCCATTTTTTAGTTTATGTGGGAACCAAAGAGGAGAGCAATAGTCAGTTACGGGCTCGCTTAGTTGTTTCCAAATAGTCAACATTGTCTTTTTAACGCTAGCCTTCTGGTCCAAAACAACTTTTCTCTGGCCTCCTGGGCCATGAGAACCTTTCGTGCTGGAGATTGTCTTTTGCCACTGGCCTCAACACAGTCTTCTGCCATTGGCAAAAGCTTTGTTTACAGCTTTGTTTCCAACTAAGTATCTGATTCCCCCGTGTCCCTTCCCTTTCCACCGCGAAGTATATTTGTTCTCTCCGTTTCTTCTTTGTTTTACTTTGTTAAGTTGATATTTCGGCTCTCTTTTTGTTTTCTCCCACCTCTGTTACAATCTGGTAGCAGCCCTACTGAGACAACAACGACAATTTCAGCGGAAAATCTTGCATGGAAGTCGTGAGTTTACATTTGTTGAGCTCATTAGCAAAAGGTTATCCGTGGCATAGGCCTGTAAATACAGTATGTATGATCAGCTAGTGAAAGGTGATGAAGTGAGTCGCTATGAATTGCTTTGAATCCATTGTTGATACAAGTGATGGTCTTGTTTTAATGTTCCTGTTCATTACAAGCGATGCTAGTAAAAACACAACAGTTTAAAAGTGACATGTTTTTTTTGCAAGAAAAAACACACCAACCAAATAATATCATTTTTTGGGTTAAAAGTTGGAATTAAAATAAATGGACAAATGTAATGAAACGGAGAGGAGTAAGATTGGAGAATATAGGGATAGTGATTGTGAAGGAGAGATCAAGGAGAATAAAGGAAAAAAAATAAATAGAGGTTCAATATTGAATTGGTTGCATGGAAATGGCATTTTTGTTGATGGTTATGATAAATTTGAGATTAATTAGCACAGTTATGATCAAAATTCGTCCAATTCGAAGCACAGTACAACCAGACAACTTGGTTTCCCTCACAAATTGCGCCGGTGTTGAGCAATGGCTCCTAACCGTCACCAATTACTACACAAATCCCACGTGAGTATCACGACGCAGCTGCCCACGAACTTGTTATACGATACCAGAGTTGACCCTTGCGACAAATAGTACCACACCCGCTGATTTCCCTCGATTTGCGACCGTGCAGGTCGTTAATCGGTGTGGCTCACATCCGAGCCGCCCCGCAACCGCTGGTTGTTCGAGGCCCATGCCGAGTCGGCTTCGAGTCATGACGAGACTGCTGTATCACTGCCCAAGCCGTCAATCTTGAGCCATGGTTGACCCACCTTGAATAAACTTGACTCACAAAACCAGCCCACCCTAGAGCAGGAAAATTATATGTCCTAAATTAACACTGTGAAGAGGACTCTACGTATTCACCCAAAAATCCTAGTTCACACAACTCTGTTTTCTATATCTCACGTATGAGCCTAATGTACATACCTCCTCCCGTTGTTGCTGTGGCCCTCTCCTAAGGCATGAGCCTGGGCCTTCAAGTGGTCCTTCCTCCAGGCCCCAGCCTGGCCCTCGCATCCTTCCCCGGTCACGAATGGCCTTTTTCTGCCCCACTTGCTACTCTTTCAGTGCCTTTGGCTCCAGCTCCTAGTCGCCCCTCTAAACGAACTGACCAAGCAGCCCCAGGTACCCTCGATGCCTCGAACTCATTAGCCGTGACCCGTCATGACGTCACGGCCAGACTTCAAATGCCACGCCTCCCTTTCCAACAAAAAACAGTGAACAGAACTACGGCAATGGAATAAAAATTACTCAAATCATTTTATAATATGACATCATAATGTGTTCGTCTGTAGACATCTGTTGTGCCTAATTGAGATTCTTTACCAAATGTTGGTGAAATGTGGCATAGCTGGGTGCCCAAAAAGCCTGGATATGATCCAAAATCCACCCCCTTTTCTTGCCATATCAGATGGCTGCGTGCCAATGTCTTGACTTTGGACCGGTTACACCAGACTTCTGACATTCTGCTAATGCTTCCCTGTTAGTGCTTCGTAGTGTGCGGTAACCCGAGTCCTGCGCATGCGGTCGTGACTCCTGAGTGACCTCCTGTTTTCCACGCTCTCAGAAGATATAAGAGGCCAAGTATCAGAGTATGGTTCATTCAAGCAGCTGGCGCAAACTGCAGTTTGGTTCAGAGCATTGCAAAGGATGATCATCAAGCTTCAAGGCTGGAGCTAGCATTGGCTGCAGTTTAATCCGTTGCAGGTTAGGGGATTAACATCCACTCCTCCCAAATCTAGGACGACTGCATCCTCTTCCATACGACAACAACGCAATATATGATCAATGCATACCTCAATGCATACAAATTATGCATGCAAATTATGAAACGGAAAGGGAAATCATGTTACCAACCAACATTTTATATAACAATATTCTTTATAGCATCCGGTATCATTCCATTTTAAACATCAAGTTAGAAGTATTCTAATTTCATTTGATCGTTTCTCTAATAATTAACTAACAGACAATAAATAAATGTCACAATTATTGAAAACCTGTTCATCATTCTCAAGGCCTGGTAGCCTGAGCTATCTAAGCTAGTAGCTATTTACTGGATATTGTGGTGGATAAGTCTTGTTTCAAAAATCTTTAATACGCTGTTGAGCTTGGAGAGAAACGACGAATTGAAAAACGACGAATTGAAAAAATTTCAGGTAGCAAATAAAAAACTGAGATCAAAGAAAGTGTCTGAATCAAAAGAAAAAGAGGATTTAGATGAACATGTCATGTATGTAGAGACAATGTAACAGTAAGGCTCACGTTGGGTGAAACTGCGACCATCACATCGGTTGGGGGGAAAAAACTTTATCTCTAGATTTTCTTACTAAATAAAGTTTTCAAAAATATATTGATGCAACTTTTTCTCATGCAGCGGAAGGTAATTTAAATGACACAATTGTCAAGACAAAAGGCATTAATCCAACGTAAAACTGCCATTGACAGAAACCAACGACTGAAGTTTGCTTGGGAGTTTGAGTTCGTACTTCTTTCCGATGCGAACAACATGTTCTAAAGAAGATTACACTCCATAAAATCATTTTACGAGATGGCTGGCAAAACGTCAGAGTTTGTGGCTTAGGGGATATTACTCGCAGGCAAACTCCGTGCGAAAAAAATTCCGATTGGCATTTCCTCACCCCGTCGACACGGCAGTCATGAATCGAGTGGGTGCCATGTGTCGCTACGCGTTGCAACTTACAATGACGGGTGGAGCAAAACAAGGTCTCCTAAGCATTCACTCACAATAAAAGTAGTAAAATCCTTGCGTTAAATTGAACGTTCCAATTGGAAAAAATTAATTTATATTATTATGAACTTCAGGTATGATAACGCTCACATTGAAAATAAACAATATAGCTATACAATATACATTCCACATTCGTATCAAACGAATCCCCCTAATTACGGTCAATCGAATTTAATGGGTGACAAGGGGTGTTTGAAATCGAAAATTCCTTGCGACTTGTAGCAAGTAGCCGCGTGACGTCAGAGCTTCAGTCCCCCATGGATCTGAACACGATGTGTTGAACTTGCATTATGGCCATACATTCTATGATCGAACAAACGACGGACGGAGCATGGAAGGCATAGTAAACTATTTATATACGCCTCTGAGCCGTTCGAATTTGCCAGCTACAGTTTTATCTTGGTCCTTTATCTGGGTAATTTAATCACGGACTGCTGAACATGATTCAACAATGATGCAAAAACGTACCGTAGCGAGTAATATGCGCGGCATTGCGGGTCATTATTGAATTGCTTTACTCCAGTTCCTGCTGTAAAACTTTAGAGCGTAGTTTGTTCATCACATTTCGTTCAGAAAGATTAGTGAAAAATATATGAAATTGTTAGAAAACTATATAATAAATTCTCTGTTTTTCTGATTTTGAAAGCGGTTTTCACAAAATATACTTCTTGGGGTGGAATATAAGAACTAATTGCATATTAAAGTTGCGATCTCTAGCTGGGCAGAAATTCAATTGTATCGATTGAGTAGCCATTAAGTTTTGCTAATGTTATAAACATTTAATTTTAAAAGAACGGTTTGCGATGCCGAAGCTTTAACCATGAGTTGCACGTTGTATGGGATTTCAAGTATGGTTTTATTGTGCTCAAAAAGGAAAAAAAATCTCAGGCCTTATTTGAAATATCTGTGAACGGCGGAGAAATGAATCTCATGTTTTCACATCGTATCTTCTCATGTTTTCACATCGTATCTATGCGGTAATTCAATTGATTGGTTACAAAAACCGCCTTCAATCTTTTGTTTGACCCTAAATACTGAGTATTCAATCTCAAGCCTTCTTTGCTGCCTATAACTCGAGCGAGGACTCAGTCATGTGACAAATGTACCTAACACAATTCGCGTGCCTAGACTTGTACCGATCTCTGAGCCGAGCAGCGGTTCACAAATTATACATGAGGACAATTGAGGCATTTACTTAGTCATACAATAGGTGGACAATCCTGCCTACAACGTTATGGACTTGCATTGCTTCGCCGTCAGTAAACGTGAGTCGTCAATTTTAATTATTGTGCACATGAGCTGGATGTTAGCCGTGGCATAGGCCTGTTCATTCAGTAAGGTTGACTAGCTTATGAAAGACCAAGATGTGAGCCCCATGCTCCGCTTTGGATCCAATGTAGTAACAAGTGTTGGGATAATTAGACAATCTGATACACCCTCAGAGCATTTTTAGCTAAAGTCCTTCATTAATGCAGACAAAGCAACGGAAGACTCTACCTGGGTCGATATTAGTCACCTCCATCGGCTGGTCGAGACTTGGTCCCACTTCCCATCGTTTGTATCACTAATCTGTGTATCCCTTCCTTAGATGCTTGCAGCTACAAAACTCCTATTTACAAGCATCAATTTTTTGTGCCCTTTGCACTAATTGTTTGATTTTGATAAGCCTTTGCATAGTCGCTATCTGAGGCTGGGCTATTAGAGAAAAAAAAACAGTAATACAGACAGTCCATGAAAACTCGCACCGCACCTTTTGTCACTCGCTATTGTTCGTTTGGCGTGTCAGGCTCGTAGCCGGCATGTCCCAGGAGAGGGCGAATTTCCCCTCTTTCAGCATGAGCATTTAGACGTTCAAGAGGCATTCTAATATACTGTCGGACCTTGCGGGGGAGGGCGGCCACCATCCTCCAGTCAGAGGGCTAATTTAGAGCAATAGCTGATGAAAGGTAGCTTAAATTGACGCTGGATTTTATTATTAATATCTGATTTCATGCTCAACCTCCACTTTGGATTTGTCATTTCCGGGGACGAGTCCGACAACTTCTGCTGCACTGGTCGTACTCTTGAATTGATGTACTTACTGTTAAGACCTCAAATCTGTGTACAGTTACGCAACATAAGAAAATATGATAGTCGGTCTAAGAAAAATAGCATACATTATTATGAATGGAGGAGTCAGAGACAAAGTTTAGAGCAAGATGCAACACTCTCCCAAAGATCGGTTAAAAATTGAAGCGTCCTCTGGTGGTCGCGCTGTGTTCTAAAGGAGTATAATTTTGCATTAAATCCAAAGGGCATAATTCAAGCAAGCCTGATGTTTATCATTACCATTGGTGATACCCATTACGTCCACAACTGTACCTCTGCCAGCAGTCAACAACTGTACCTCTTCCAGCAATCAACAACAATACTTCAACCAGCAGTCAAGAACTGTACCTCTTCAAGCAATTAACAACAGTTCTTCTGACAGCAGTCAATAACTGCAACTCTGCCAACAGTCAGAATCGTAAAGTGTACCCCTGTCAGCAGTCAGCAACCGTACCTGCCTGCAGGCAACAACTGTGCCTCGACCAGCATTCAGCAACTGTTACTCTGGCAGCAGTCAACAACTGTACCTCTGAAAACAGGCAACATCTGAACCACTGACAGCAGTCAACAACTGTACCTCTACCTGCAGTCAACAACCGTACCTTTGCCAGCGGTCAACTACAGTACCTCTGCCAGTAGTCGGCAATTTAGCTGACAGCGGAGAGATTTCTATGTTAATAAGTAATGTTTTCTGCAATATTGCTGATGACTTTATGATAAAAGAACGATTGTTGACGAATATGTGGTGGTACGATCTCATACAGCAATCGGAATACCAAAACAAGTGTCTTTGCATGTTGATTGTGGGAACAAGTTGGTGAAGTTGTTTTGTTCCATTTATCAAATTTATCTTTTAGATGAGCTATTATGTTTTTTTTTGTTATTTTGTATTAACGGAAAATAAAACGAAGGTGTCAAACAATTATTAATAAGCAAATGCAAGAAACATAAGTTAGTTAACATTGGGAAATAGTTTCGATGGGCCGGTCATTTGACTTGCCTAGGGTGAAAGTGGGACCTCTACAGTTCTCTCGTGAATAATTGTATGCATCATTTTTTGTATTACCCGTCTCATAAATGAGTTCCATTCAAGTTTTCTCACTGCAGGGTAAGGCAACTTCAATTACATAATTGTTAAAGCAAAGAGACGGTAACCCAACCATTAAAACTTGACTACCATGATTAGAAACCAACGACTATCCGGGGCTTGATAGTTTGACTTTATTCCTTTTGCCAATGTGAACTACAAAATTCTGGCAAAAATCTTTTTACATAAAATAGTTCTACGAGCTGGTGGACATAACATTAGAGGATGTAGTTTTGGTAATTTTCTGTGCGAAGAAGGATACACCCCCTCAGCAGCCAGCTCGGTGGCCGAGTGGATAACGTGTCGGCCTCTCTTCATAATAGTCTTCCATTGGGAGCTGGATCGTAGGTTTGAGCCTACCTGACCCCGTGTTAAACATTCTGGCCGGTCTCTTAAATGGTCAAACGCCGTGGTTAGAAAAAGGCTATCAGAGGGCAGCTACGCTGTAATCCGCTATACAAGCGAACAAATTCAAAATGAGAGCAAAAAAAAACAATGAACATACGTGTCACTTGCAATGACCAGTGATTACAAACAATGGTCCTGAGTATTCATTTCGGAACATAATTAATTAATTTGCATTGTTAGGTAGCTTTGTGTTATACAACGCTCACATTAAAAAAGAAACTATTTACATTTTCAATTGCGATTTCTTGTCAAATGCATCAGTCTAGTTTCGGCCAACCAAATTGATTGGGCGACAAGGCAACTCGTGTCAACTAGCCGTTTGACGTCAGACCTTTTGCACCCAAAGGATCTGAACATAAAGATGTGTCGAATTTGTATTAGGACCGTATTTTATATCACAGGACGAATGAAGGAGCATGGAAAGAACAGTAAACTATATGTTCACGCTTCTAGAAATTTAAAATTTCCTAAAGCTACAGGTTCGTGTAGAAGCTTATCTCGGGATGTGATCATGGTCATCGGCACAAAATTCAATAATGATGCTCAAACATACTGTAGTGAGTTATCTGATAGCGGATCTGATACCTTTAACTTTAGTTCATGCTTCAAATGGATTTATCGTAGTTTGTCTCTAATTGATAGTTTAAGACAGATGAGGAAAATATAAACAAATCGTTGAGATTCCAATGACATCGTCTATGTTTCTTTTGTTTCTGAGAATAGATTACGAGGAGTTTCCCTGAAGAAATGTAGAAAGAAGATTATTTGCACGTTATAAGTGCCACCTCTAGGTCGGAATTTTTTCCGATCACTCTTGTTCACGTCGAGGTAAAGCAACTAGGAATAATAAAAACAATTTTTGGACATCTAGTCTGTCATGCTTTAATTGTTTAAAGCTCCGCGCGTAACATCAACGTGTAACAAATATACTTACGAAAATCTACTCTTTATCCTCCAAACTTTTGTTAGCTGTTAGATACTAAGTGATCGAGCCTAATTCTTTTATTGTTGACCTAAAACTCTGGCGTGAACTCCGTGGTTGTCAGTAGCGTTCCTTATAAAATGATGTGCGAGTGGGATAGGGCGAGCATGTATATCTGAAGCTTGTATAGAAACAATAAATAACATCAATCGTACGATCTCTTAGCCAGAAAGCAGCTCACAAATTGTACATAAGGTCAATTGACACAGATTATTAGTCATACTTTTGGTGGATAATCTTGTCTACAACGTTAAACCAAATTCAAATAACCGTAGTTACATATAAGTCGTCAGTTTTTATTTGTTGGGTACATGAGCTGGATTTTATCCGTGGCATAGGCCTGCACATACAGTAGGCTGATAGTTGTCAGCAACTGTACCTCTGACAGCAGTCAACAAATGAACCTATGATAGTTGTCAGCAACTGTACCTCTGACAGCAGTCAACACATGAACCTATGATGATTGTCAGCAACTCTACCTTTGACAGCAGTCAACACATGTACATTTGACAGTAGTTCGCATCTATACCTCTGCTTACAGCCAGCAACTGTACCTCTGCCAGTAGTCAATAACTCAACCTCTGCTCGCAGTCAACAACTATACTTCTGCCAGCAGTCAAAAACTGTACCTCTGTCAGTAGTCAGCAACTGAACCTCTGCCAGCAGTCAGCAACTGTTGTTCTGCATGCAGTTAACAACTGTACCTCTGCCAGTAGTCAACAGTTGTACCTCTGCCAGCAGTCAGCAACTGTACCTCTGCAAGCAAATAAAAATTATACCTCTGCCAGCAGTCAACAATTGTACCTCTGCCAGCAATTAAAAATTATACCTCTGCCAGCAGTCAACAATTGTACCTCTGCCAGCAATCAGGAACTGTAACTTTGCCAGCAGTCAACAATTGTACCTCTGCCAGCAGTCAACAATTGTACCTCTGTCAGCAGTCAGGAACTGTACCTCTGTCTGCAGTCAGGAACTGTGCCTCTGCCAACAGTCAGGAACTGCACCTCTGCCAGCAGTCAACAATTGTACCTCTGCCAGCAGTCAACAATTGTACCTCTGCCAGCAGTCAACAACTGTACCTCTGCCAGCAGTCAACAACTGTACCTCTGCCAGAAGTCAGCACTGAAAAGTAATGAACGAGAGATTTTTAGTTTCCGTCAGCAGAATATTATTGTTTCATCGGCCCATTTACATAACTGCACATTATCTGAATATTCTACTGCTTCAATACAATAAAAAAGGGCTTGGGTCGGAATGATATTTTTTCACCGAGCTACATAATTGCACAATGTTTACACGTTCTGACTTCAGTAAGTTACATTTCCAAATTAGCAATGTAATGCACACGCACCATTTACCGTGTTTCTTGGTCACGTAGAACAATGACATTTGTACGCAGGATACTATTTTTTTTAAGACTTCATAATAATAAATGAGTTTTGCCTTATATTTGGTAGTACGAATCCTTATTGTAATCAGAATACCAAACAAAACGCATTTACATGAAATGCACTTTGCTTTGTTTTCTGCTGCATACAGTCACGGTCTGCGGCACACGCGGTCAGCGGCGCACAATCACGGTCTGCGGCACACACGGTCAGCGGCACACAATCCCGGTCGGCAGCACTTAATCACGGTCTGCGGCACACACGGTCCACTGCACACAATCAAGATCTGCGGCACACAATCACGGTCAGCGGCACACAATCACAGTCTGCGGCACACACGGTCAGCAGCACACAATCACGGTCTGCGGCACACAATCATGGTCTGCGACACACACACGGTCAGCAGCACACAATCACGGTCTGCGGCACACAATCATGGTCTGCGACACACACGGTCAGCAGCACACAATTATGGTCTGCGGCACACAATCATGGTCTGCGACACACACGGTCAGCGGCACACAATCACGGTTTGCGGCACACACAGTCAGCGGCACACAATCACGGTCTGCGGCACGCAAGCATGGTCTGCAACACACAATCACGGTCGGTGGTTCACTATCACGGTCTGCGGCACACAATCACGGTCTGCGGCACAGAATCACGGTCTGCGACACACAATCACGGTCTGCGACACACAATCACGGTCTGCGGTACACACGGTCAGCGGCACACAATCACGGTCTGCGGCACACACGGTCAGCGGCACACAATCACGGTCTGCGGCACACACGGTCGATAGCTCACAATCACGGTCTGCGGCACACAATCACGGTCTGCGGCACACAGCCACGGTCTGCGGCACACAATCACGGTCTGCGGCACACAATCACGGTCTCCGGCACGCAATCATGGTTTGCAACACACAATCACGGTTGGTGGCTCACAATCACGGCCTGCGACACATAATCACGGTCTGCAGCACACACGGTCAGCGGCACAAACTCACGGTCTGCGGCACACACGGTCTGCCTCACACACGGTCAGCGGCACACAATCACGGTCTGCGGCACGCAATCATGGTCTGCAACACACGATCACGGTCGGTGGCTCACAATCACGGTCTGCTGCACACAATCATGGTCTGCGGCACACAATCACGGTCTGCGGTATACACGGTCAGCGGCACACAATCACGGTCTGCGGCACACACGGTCAGCGGCACACAATCACGGTCTGCAGCACACACGGTCAGCGGCTCACAATCACGGTAGGCGGCCCACACGGTCAGCGGCACACAATCACGGTCTGCGGCACACACGGTCAGCAGCACACAATCACGGTCTGCAGCACACACGGTTAGCCGCACACAATCACGGTCTGCGGCACATACGGTGTGCGGCACACACGGTCAGCGGCACACAATCACGGTCTGCGGTACGCAATCATGGTCTGCAACACACAATCACGGTCGGAGGCTCACAATCACGGTCTGCGGCACACAATCACGGTCTGCGGCTCACAATCCCGATCTGCGGCACACACTCACGGTTTGTGGCACGCAATCAAGGTCCGCGGCGCTGGTCACCGCTCTAAGCCGAACATCGCTCCGAGACCGGATAACGTCTAGTAAAAGTTAATGTTTTTAACTTAGAGAGATCGACTACCATCTTTTTAGAGTGAAATCGGTAAAGCACATCAGAGGGAGACCCCCTGGGGATATCCCAAGTTCATCAGCCTTCCCGCGGCGTCCTCGTTAAACACCAAAATTTAATTTGTCCATTTGTGTAAATAAGATTTGTTGAGAACCTCTCACTAACCCCGGGGTTTTGAAATCACATTCGAAAAAGTGAGAAAAAAAGTACAAAAAAGTTTATAGAAAAATAAAAAAATTGTCACAAAAAAAGTTTATAGGAAACAAAAAATCTTCAAAAATGTATCTAGCTTCATGACTTGTTTTAAGATTACA
>SDVV010018065.1:0-13847 GCA_016164225.1 Gammarus roeselii
AGACACATGGGACCCTATACCTCACGTCTCATGGCCTGCCAGCTCTGGAGGTGAGACACATGGGACCCTATACCTCACGTCTCATGGCCTGCGAGCTCTGGAGGTGAGACACATGGGACCCTATACCTCACGTCTCACGGCCTGCGAGCTCTGGAGGTGAGACATATGGGACCCTATACCTAACGTCTCATGGCCTGCGAGCTCTGGAGGGGAGACACATGGGACCCTATACCTCACGTCCCACGGCCTGTGAGCTCTGGAGGTGAGACACATGGGACCCTATACCTCACGTCTCACGGCCTGCGAGCTCTGGAGGTGAGACACATGGCACCCTTTGCCTCACGTCTCACGGCCTGCGAGCTCTGGAGGTGAGACACCTTTCAAACGAATGTCTCAACACAGGCCTTCTCCTCAGGTTATTAGCTCAGAAATGGTAAAGAAAAGGCAGCTAATGAGACCAGACCTTGCTGTCGAGGCACTCGTCATTAAGGGCAGCTAATGAGACCAGACCTTGCTGTCGAGGCACTCCTCATTAAGAGCAGCTAATGAGACCAGACCTTGCTGTCGAGGCACTCCTCATTAAGGGCAGCTATTGAGAGCAGACCTTGCTGTCGAGGCACTCGTCATTAAGGGCAGCTAATGACCAGACCTTGCTGTCGAGGCACTCCTCATTAAGAGCAGCTAATGAGACCAGACCTTGCTGTCAAGGCACTCCTCATTAAGAGCAGCTAATGAGACCAGACCTTGCTGTCGAGGCACTCCTCATTAAGGGCAGCTATTGAGAGCAGACCTTGCTGCCGAGGCACTCCTCATTAAGGGCATCTAATGATCAGACCTTGCTGTCGAGCACTCCTCATTAAGGGCAGCTAATGAGACCAGACCTTACTGTCGAGGCACTCCTCATAAAGGACAGCTAATGACCAGACCTTACTGTCGAGCACTCCTCATTAAGGGTAGCTAATGAGACCAGACCTTGCAGTCGCGGCACTCCTCATTTCCTCTTGTTTGGTCTGAAGAACTCGACCATTCTAAAAGATCTAGTTCTTTGCATGTACATTCGTTGTTCCACATTCATACAAATTAAATATGCATCGTCACATGCATGCTCGTATAATTTCACATCCCCAATGTTCATTTCTAAACAGGAATGGTACAAATTTATGTGTCGCGATGCAATTCAGTTTGTTGGATACCAACTTCTACTTGCTATTATTACTTGGTTCATCGCTTTATGATCGTACTTGGGGAACAAGATAGAGTGTCATGTGTGATTAGTCATTGTTTAAGAGATACAATGGATGCCAGAGACAACACAATAGCCCATTAACAATGTTGGTAAGCCCTGACATGCGGAACCAGCAGGACACACCATTATATAACTAGTATTAGTCCTGATAATATGTCTCAAATAATTTCCTAATTATTTCCACTAAAGTCCTGTCGTTCATCTAGCCTTTCAGAAGTGAATTCAAAAGATCCACCCTACCGAAAGGGTATGATTATAATAAAATGTACGATTACAGAAGTGGCACAGCTGACTTTGATTAGGAATTAAAATGTTCGACAAAATAAAATACGAAGCAGCTCCTACAATCTGTGTCCCGAGAAAGTTTATAGCCAAATTCCACGGTTGTCAAACGTAATTACATGTTCTATTAGAGAAAATGTTCTATTAGAGAAAATGTTCTATTAGATTGCCAGGCTTAATTACGTGTTCTATTAGAGCACGTTGCTTATTAGTTTCTGATCGTAATTCCGTGCTCGATTAGATTAATAAAGATAATTTAAGAACGTGCTTCATAAGAGTGCCGCTCGTCAGTACGTGTCCTATTAGAGCACGTGTTATGTTAGATGGTCGGCCGTAATTATGTGTTCTATCATAGCTCGTGCCGTACGTGTTCTACTACATGGTCGATCGTAATTACGTGTTCTATTATAGCACGTGCCGTACGGGTTCTATTAGATGGTCGATCGTAATCACGTGTTCTATTATAGCACGTACCGTACGTGTTCTGTTATATGGTCGATCGTAATTACGTGTTCTGTTTTAGCACGTGCCGTACGTGTTCTATTAGATGGTCGATCGTAATCACGTGTTCTATTATAGCACGTGCCGTACGTGTTCTGTTATATGGTCGATCGTAAAAACGTGTTCTATTATAGCACGTGTCGTACGTGTTCTGTTATATGGTCGATCGTAATCACGTGTTCTATTATAGCACATTCCGTACGTGTTCTGTTATATGGTCGATCGTAATCCTTTGTTCTATTATAGTACGTGCCGTAATTGTTCTGTTATATGGTCGATCGTAATTACGTGTTTTATCATAGCACGTGCCGTACTTGTTCTATTAGATGGTCGATCGTAATTACGTGTTCTGTTTTAGCACATGCCGTGCGTGTTCTATTTTGTTTCAATTTTGTATCACAGCCTGGCAAATGTGGAGAAAATCCCATTGCCGAGTGTGAAATTAAAATTTCCTAAGCCTGAAAGATTATAGTCTTCTTAGGGAAAAACATTTAATAAAATAACTAGAGACCAGAATGAGCTGAAGTCCGATCAAGGGAGCCTGCGAAAGTATCTTTGAAGCGCTCGAGGAAGCCTAGTCGAGCATATAGAATAGAGGACTTACCTCGACCGACTTGTAATGTCCCCTCGCATGCGAATAACAAATAACTCATATAAATTGAGATGTATTTGTTTCTAAATCTTTGATGTTTATGCGGAACCAAAGCAATATTTATTTAAGCGTAGGAATAATACAGCAATATGACTTGATGTTTATTCAATTTGAGAAATGTGTCATGGATTATGAGCTGGGCTTAGTGAGTAATCTGACAATTGTAATCCGTTATCAATGTTAATTGAGAAAAGGGGAGATTCGCCTGAGTCCATGTGTAAATGTATTTTCCCTCAAATAGATGAGAACAAACAGGCGTATTCTTACAGAATATTTGCTCCAAGCCATTAGTGAGGCAAATTGTGTTATGTCCCAACTAGAAACAAAATGCGTATGACTTGTTTAACCTACAATATGGGACGGGCTTGATGAACTGTTTGAATACTCTGCAATTTGTAAATGTAGAACTTAACCGCACTTACTCAATTTTTAAATTTAGGGTGATTACTTTGTTGAAACCAACAGAATATTTTGCAAGTAACAGCTGTTCCTATAATTTCTCAATAGTATTGAATTAGATGGAACCAGCTCTTGGTAATCTTTGTTGAACCTTTTCAGTTCAACTCAGAATGTGTTTCGGCGTGTTTGAAAATAATCCGGTTACATTTAGTATAATTATACGACAGATTCTCTTGCCAGCGTTCGCTCGAGCAGAACTCGGATCCTGCGGTGAAGGATCACCGTTGATGCTAGTTGTGAAGGCTATTTCAATAGGCTCTCATTATGCACCAACTGGCTGCTCATTGAAAACCTATCCAGGAGGGACAGTAAATGAGGGGCTTCACATTTACAAGGCCTGAGCGAGGAAGATTCCGGCAGATGTTGGACATTAGTAAGAAAAAATATTATTACAATAATTTACACTCTTCATATCTCTTCTATGTTCCTATACATGACGCTATAAGTAATTGCTTGGATTTCATAGTAATTTGTTATGAAGGGCTGCTAACTATGTTCGTCAACGGTGATAGGTTTGTTTCTTTGTCCAGTTACGCCTCCAATTACGCCTCCAATTACGCCTCCAATTACTATCAAACATATGAAAAGAACGAGCCTCTAAATGGCAACAAAACATTCCATAACGTTTTGGTTTCAATGAACATGTTTTTGTTTCATGCTTTATTTAAATCGGTCTGTAGGTTATTAAATAAAAAGTTTTTCAACAGTTCAGCACTTTTATCTTATTTCTAAGCAAATATTTACGAAAAAATCATGTATAATTGTTTAGGATCTTATGAAATACATACATATTTATTTTGGACATGTTTGCTCAGACACATGACCCCATATCGTCCATGCAGCATATACTGAATAGTCAGATTTCTGCGCCAATAACAAAAGCATCGGTTTGCTGCGGCTGGTTTTTTGTACCGATCAGAAGACATGCATGCGTGTGATTTTTCTGCATGATTCAATAAATTTCATCGTAAAGCACGACCGACTTCGATGGACGTGAAGACGTGCGTATTTCCTCACTCGTGATGCCTAGCATATTGTCCTCGTCTTCCTGGAGTGTTCTTATTCTAGAGTTGAATGCCTGCAGCCTCCTCGTCACGATTTTACACCAGAAATTGTGTTATTTTTCTGTCTGGATGTTCATTGGATTGATTGATAACAAAATCTCTGAAAACATTTTATTCTCACGTTTCTTTTGTTTAGTTCGGAATCCTTGATGCTTAAAGGTTCAGTTAAGTAGAAGGAAAGAGGAGCTGTATTTTACACCAGAGTCGCAACATCAACATAAATAGTTGAACAAAAAGTGACTACTGCACAAATAAGTAAATCAACGAATTATTTATCTTCATTATATCATAAAGCAAGTGTATTTTCTCTTGAATCTGCGGGAATGCATTTCCATACAATATGGTGGCAGGGGAGGCAGGGTGTTTTATCAATGTTCACCGCGGACGCTGGAAGCGGAAGTTTCTTTTTCAAATGATCAGTTTCCACTGGAGTTGGTTTGTCATGGGATTCGAATGTCGCGTTGTCGCGATTAGACATAACAAAAAAATCACCTCCTGGTGCGTCAACTCCATCCATGTCTGATCTTCGATAAAATTTGACAGAATTCAGTGGACGACTTTTCAATAATCTGTTACAACATTTAGAAGACTCTTCTCAACTTCAAACAGAATTGAATTGACTATATTCCCACAGTCAATAACCTAATTTCAGAAACTACTTTTCAAAAGTCAGCGTCATGATTTATTTGACTTATTTCCAACAGCCAGTAACAGCATTTCAAGGACTACTCACAATTCAATAGCGACCAACTGATTAAATCGACTACATTTCAAGTGTTAGTAAGCAAACTGACTACACGTCATTAGTCAGGAACAGAAGCTCCTTGATACCGTTGAGAAAACTTTGTCAGCACCCGATCTGCCATCAGTCGTTGTCATTGACTGTGCACGAAGTCTGTCGACTGCATGTTTACTGCTTCCATTTGCAGGTCGCAATTTGCCAACTTTGAAGTGGCCAACCTATTGCAAGTCGCCCTCATGACGACCTGTGCTCGCCTCAACTCGCCTTACTAATGGACACAGCGACAGCTGAACAATTACTGAAAGAGGCTGTGTTGCGTCAGAATGAATCGTGGTCCAAGTTCTAATTATCAATTAACAGGCCACTGTAACGTCACCTGCTGCAAACAATTGTATGAATCTCGGGACAATTCATCATAGAAACTCTTGACACAATAGTATTTATTTTTCATTTCCAATTTTTCTGTTTCTGAATTCATCGACTATTCCCAGATTTGAGTATCTGATTTGGTTTTATTCGTGTCGAACTAAATATTTAGCATGTTTGGGATGAAGGAATGTAATTGCGTTATTGGGAGGGAGAGCGCAGGCAAGCGCATGATCTGTTCGTGCCACCTGACGCCTCCTATACCAACACGATTCCAACATTATCGCGGTGGTTTTCAACGTCCAATGGGACAGTTGTGAACTCAGCTGATATTGGCTGCCGCGTATATACCGTCGAAAGGTCAGCTTATGCCATGCCGCGACACAGGACAGGGGGTCACGTTGAAGAATCTAACTGTAAAGGTGGACTAAACTCGCTGACGTCATCCCATTCCATATACTCGCTGACGTCATCCAATTCCATGTACTCGCTGACGTCATCCCATTCCATGTGTTAGTTGTCCAGGAATGGGATGAGGTCGGCCCGGACCAGCACTACCCCGGTTATGTTGACATCGTCCCATACCCACTCAGTTGACCTGGAGGGCCGGGACCAGGTCGGCCCGGACCAGCACCACCCCGGTTATGTTGACATCGTCCCATACCCACTCAGTTGGCCAGGAGGGCCGGGACGACGTCAGCCCGGACCAGCACCACACCGGTTGGGTTGACATCCACAACGAGGCTCGCGTTGGGCATCACGATGCCGTGGTTGACGCCGCTGAACAGGTCGGTGATGTTATATCCTCCCGTGTAGGTCAGTCCGATATCTGACAGCTTTGTGGTTAACTGCGGAAGAAGACGAAATTACACGATATTTTTTAATAGAGCAGACATGTATTACCCGTTCTTTCAGCCCTTATGATTGGCATGTCTGGCTTTTTTGTTCAACCCTTTTTTCCATAGAATGGAAAATTATATGTACCAATAATGTTGTTGTAGCTCCACATATTCCTTCGAGAGATTCTGCAGTGAGCATTGCAAAAAAATGTTCAGCAGATTAATTAATTCACCTGCCAACACATTACTCTCAGAGTGCGTCGAGACTTGCACGTTGTCTCAGATAAAGACTTACTCAGTAGTCCTGCCACTACATTACTCACAGAGTGCGTCGAGGCTTGCACGTTGTCTCAGATAAAGACCTACTCAGTAGTCGTCAGCATAGTACAATGAATATTAGTACAATCACCAGAAAGGGGGGAACGGCCAATCTCAACGTACAATCTTTGGCAGCCTCACTCAACAGAAAGTTTGAATTTTTAAACCATAATTAGACGAGAATGATTTCATGCTACGGAAAAGTTGAGAAACATTGTATACGTTGAGTATATGGAAGAGTGTGTGGTCCAGTGACAAGAACGGTACACCCCTTCAGTGTGTGGTCCAGTGACAAGAACGGTACACCCCTTCAGTGTGTGGTCCAGTGACAAGAACGGTACACCCCTTCAGTGTGTGGTCCAGTGACAAGAACGGTACACCCCTTCAGTGTGTGGTCCAGTGACAAGAACGGTACATCACTTCAGTGTGTGGTCCAGTGACAAGAACGGTACACCACTTCAGTGTGTGGTCCAGTGACAAGAACGGTACATCACTTCACGTGATGAAATTTATCGACGCACTGACCGCTTCTTTTAAATTCTTCCGTCGACCAAGAAACGGCCTCAACGGACTCAACGATCCAAGGCATTATATCGTTGCAAGCGTTGCCGTGTGAGGCTGGTCGGTCGTGTGGCGTGTACATGCAGTTCGTACGCTGTGGCTGGCTGCACTGAAGAGCCTCCTTCACCAAAGATGATGGTGCGTTAATACGCTGGCAGAATGTACAACCAATGTAGCCAGATGCATGCTTCTTGCACTCGATGCCACTACCTCACTTCTCACTTTTGCTGCAGTAGACGTGTTCTTATTAAATATTTGTCAGTGTCCCAAAAATTCCAATTACGAAGGTTGTTTCCGTGTTTTTATCATTCTGTGCTGCTCATAAAATATTTTTGATTATTTCTCTGATAAAATGTACGAAATTATCCTACATCACGCTTAGTTACTACTAAAAGCCCTTCTCGGCAGGTTCACAAACTCAGTCTCAAGTGTTACTGGTGCCTTCTACGGGATCAAAGGCCCCCTGACTCGCAACCTTTTATTCTGCAAATCAATGATCTCCCCGTTCATAAATCTTGGATTGATATTTTTCAAAGTGAGTCAGGAAAAGTGAATTTAATTTTTGTATATGTGTGAGTAATGTAATAGACAACCTCATGTCGGACATTTTCTGCTCTCAAGCTAAGCAAATGACAGTTGAAACAGTTAATAGTCATGATAAAGCAAACGTCGGTGATCATACTTACTCTGCTTATTTTTCTTGAAATTAATGGTCCAATGTGATGCTTGCAGCTGTCTCGACATATTGAAAAGTGGAGAGTAGAGGGTGTCCTCCAACAATGTTCGTCGGTTGGTCCTTACTCCTCAACCCTACTTTTAGGTTAATATTAAATTCACCCAGGTAGCAAATGTAGTCTTCAGAACAACTCACGCTGACGAAGACTTGGTACGTACCATCTGTGTATTCTGATATTTCTGTTATTTTGTCAACATGTCATTATACCTAAATAAATTGTAAATCCTGTAGTAAATCCTGTAAATCCTGTAGAAAACAACTAGTTCGCTGCCAATGAGGCGTGGGTGCGGTCAGGTGATCGTGAACATGCGCGATTCCCAACAATTTGATTAAAAGTACGGCATCAGAAGAAATTCGGACGATTTTTGCTATTAAAATGTTTATGAGATTCTTAGAAGAAACGTATGCCATTTTGTAATATACTGCTTTTAGATATCGTAATAAAATTTAAAATTATTTTTAATTTTATATCAATAATCAAATGATCTTGTCTACATCAAATGATCTTGCCAAATGTTATTTCATGCAAGGTGATCGATCAAAAGGCCATCCAAGTCAAATTACGTATGCATGTATCATGCCGACCATCTGGATACACTGTGTCGTGCCTTCCCCCACATTGTCAACTCTTGTTACTTTTTTGGTGTTCAACTCTGTTATTGTGGAGAGTTATTGCAGGATCTATCGTCGTTTAAGCTTGTAATTCGTTCAAGTGAGCCCAACAACATAGTCATTTTTTTAAATATTATTACTTTATCTTTCCGAATTAATTTACGTTGCATTGACCGCAGTTGGAAAAGTCATGGGAAAAATTGATAGGGAATGGCCAAACAATATATTTCTCGCACAAAAATAAATGCTTGATTATCTTCAAGGGAAGCTGAAATCTACATAGATTTCTAGTCTAAATCTATTATAAATTGATGCCTTAACAATGCGAAAAATGTGATTCTGTTTTTTTTTTCGGACACCTGCAAACGGCTTTTATTATGCTCACTGTTTTCTGATAGGAAAATCCAAAGAATCAAGCAACTAACCAAAAGTCCGAAGATAAAGAGTACACAAGCAGTCTGCAATAGGTTATCCCCCTTCGCCAGTCTACATACAAATGGGGTACTCGTATCACCTCGAGCAGAGGTATCATACCTTTGAGGGCATGCCATTGGTGAGTCTATTGAGGAAGGCGATGGCGTAGGAGTGGAAGTCCTGGACAACAGGGCCGATCGGGCGGACCCATTTCTCGATTCCCTTGGTCTGGAATATTAATTAAATGATCGAAACAAATACATTAGGCTGGTGCTAGCTAGGAATTGAACTGTCTATATTAAATTGATATGCCATCAGATTCCGAACTTACAGACGGATGTGAATAAAGGAAGGACAATAAGATGCGTAAGCACGTGCTGATGGCATGTTGTGTCATCGAAGAAATTGGTAATTTCACATTTTATTCTGACAAATTCTGGCATCGATTTTCTTGTCTCTCAAGAGTGCTCAAACATTCTGTTGGTACAAAGTTTATGAGTGTCGCTCACATGCATACTAACAAATAACAATATATTACGTATTTCCTATAATAAATAATAACTGCAGAGTGCATTGATTATCGAAAACAATGTTTTTATTTTAATGGCGCACCTTGTAGACTCTGCGGCCCTGCATCCCGAGACTATCCTGGTTGACGGCGATCACGTCCTTGTTGAGCAAGATCGCCTTATAATCGGGTTTGATGTTCCGAAGATCATTGGACATGATGAGCGGCGCAGCGAAGACCGCCCACAGCGCCATCTGGGCCTTGCTCTGCTCGTAGCTCAGCCCGAAGTTGCCGATGATCAGCTGAAGTTAGAAAAATCTGTTACATATATGAGTAATTGACTACAATGCGCTCACTCACCCCTCTTGATTCTGCCTCTGCTCCAAGTGGTGGTTAACGTGAAGAAATTTCTTTTATTTAAGTATATCAATCTTTTAACTTTTAATGTCTGCATTCTAATGCCCTGTACTGTTTTTTTCGACGCCGGTTTGCAGTGGCTGAAATGCAGATGGGTACTACAGAGGAGGTAGCCTTTACTTATTAATTAAAACAGGGTTAACACGAATAGTGTGGTAGCTGCATTGAGTGCTACTGAGGTACAAGAAAATATGCTGGTCTTATTTAGAATCATTGAGAAAATATTTAATTAAGTTGAAATAATTTCAATAATAGAATCACCAATTCCCTAATATGAATAGGTCGTGGTAAGAAATTGTACTTCACAGTGTATTTCACAGTGTATTTCACAGTGTATTTCACAGTGTACAACAACTAAGCTGTAAAATTTTTAGTTCCAGAAGCATATTCTTGTACGATACAATAATTAGGTTAGGCTAAATCAGGGGTTCATTGCTATAAACATTCTTTCCAAAATCCATCAACCGTTAAGCCTTCTCTTTCGTTACAGCCTGACATAAAAATTGAGGATTTTCCTCCGTCAGTCGTACCATGTCAGGATCGTTCCAGTGCCCCGGTCCGGCATTGGGAACTATGTCGTCCTGGTTGTCCCCGTAGTAATCGATGATACTCTCAACAGACTCCCAGGAGTCCTGGATATCGCCATAGTTACGCCAGAGGTTGCAGGTGCCGATGATGCTGGTCCAGTTGGGCTGTGTCGTGCAGGAAGTGTATATCTATTAGCCACGTGGTCTTGCTTAGCAATCAACATCAGAATCCTTTCATTCGAGTGAACGCGGGTCCAAGAGAAACAGCAACGAGAACATCTTGACGTATAATGGGCGAGTTTTTTTATAGATTAAAGTTGTTAATTTTTTTAACTAGCTCAGAAATTATTTTCAATGTTGTATGATAGTCACTATGCAAAACAACTGAAATAATTTAGGTGTTCATTTATTATTCTATGATGGAATAAACAATTATGAAGGACAGTGACTTGATAAATTGTAACGGAAAAAATATCACCACTTTAATTTCGCTTCTATTCTGTTTAAGTCAAGGATATTGTCCAGGTGAAAGGGAGTGTGAAGTTGATCATACCGAGACGTTGTGGTTATCGAATTTTTGGAACTTATTTTCATTTATAGGGATAGAAAATTGCCTTGTCTATGTGTTTGTTAGAAAATGCTTGTACACCGCTGATTCTATCATCACCTAACAACAGGGGTTACTAAAATAATTCCGATAATAAGAAGTTATCAAGTAACGGTAAAAGGAGGTATTGATTGATGCAATGAAGACTTTGCTTTGATCGGATTCATTTGAGAAATAACATTAGAAATTTACTTCAACCTAACATTGTTACATAATAAAATCATTGTTTATTATTGTCGGTCAACGTACAAAATACTTCAAGGAATACGAATCGTTCTCCCCATTTAATGATCAGTATCATAGCAACCAACACCAGTTCTCGGAGATCACCTTTATCCCTGAGTCGATCTGGTAGACCGGCCAGGAACAGGAGTAGGTCATGGGCCGGCCAGTCTTGTTGAGGTATTGGCCAAAGTCAGGGTAACCTGTCGACAGCGGGGGAAAAGCTGACATTGTTCAGGAATGCAAGGCATTGCAGATCGCTGTTCTGCGTGGCCGATTAAAGAAGTACCCTAAATGAGGACGATCTGGTTTTAAGAGTAGAACTTACTTGTTCATCCAAGCGAGCGTCGTTAGATTATTCTCCTGCTTTGTTTTCTGGGATCAGATTCCAATTAGCAATTGACCTTTTGATTCTTTTATTATCCTTTATGAATGTGAAACCTACGCTAACATAATGAATCAAAAGTGAGTAACGAAGCCACCAAGGGGAAGGGAATAACATGATAATAGTATGATAACTGAAGCTCCGTGAGATCATCATTTTCTGCCGTATAAGTTTAATATTGTTGATTAATCTACGAATTAATATAGTGTGTAATTTGCTTGCGAACAGGCGATTGTGTGGAAAACGTGTGAAATCTCTATCCTCCCTCGAGGGCTTACCCTTGTCCATGTCTGCTGGGTCAGCGTAGCAGCCGTCCAGCTTGACGTAGTCTACCCCCCAGGCTGCGAAGGTCTGAGCGTCTACCTCCAAGTGACCCAGGATGCCGGGGTAGCCTCCACACGTGTAGTTGCCGTAGTCCTCGTAAATGCCGAACTTCAATCCCCTTGTATGCATCTGTGTGAACATTTTAACTCCTCCCATTAATTGTCATTTGGGATAAGCAATCACAACGATCGTTCCATTATCCACGAGTGACATGATTCATTGTTATTACCATTTTCTTCAGTTTTGAATAAAGAAAGGCGTTGTGTTTTCCAAGACATTCACAATCTTTTTTTTTTATTCTACTGGGTGAGCTCGATCCGAGAACACTTTTGTTGGAACGTTCTCACGCAAAAAAAATATCATACTTATTACACCTAATTAACATCTGCATATGAAGTAAGAGCTGGTTAACAAATGACCTCACGGAAAAGTATCCACTATACCAACATAGTTTGCGAGAGCTCCAAGGCCAGAAGGGAACCTCGCAGCGTCGGGCTGCAATCGTCCCTGGGCGTCCCTGTTCATGGCCAGCCAACAGTCGTCCAGCGACACCGTGTTGTAGCCAGCCTCAAGGTACCCTTCACTCTTCATGCAGTCCGCCATTTGCATGAACAAACTCTCGCTGAAATAAAATAATACAAATAATATAACAATACTTCTTAAATGATCGATATTAGTGACTGTTTTCTGGGCAGCGAACAGTAGTAGTCTTGATACTCGACTCTCACAACAACAGTAGTAGTCTTGATACTCGACTCTCACATCAACAGTAGAAGTCTTGATACTCGACTCTCACAACAACAGTAGTAGTCTTGATACTCGACTCTCACAACTCTTTAGGATGTTTGAAATTAATTGACTAAAATTTTATTTCAATGAATATTACACATAACAAATAATACTTCGTTGTGGAGGTCACAAGTGTTGGATTTTGTACAGTGAACAGGAATTGCAAACCAATCTTTACAGCACCCTTCCGCTCTTCCCGACAGTGATATGCTTAAACACTATTCATTATAAAAGTTTCTGCAACATAATTGCATTTAGTCAGTTATAATCTAGGGAGAAAAAGAAGTATAAATATTGTATGAATGAAGAACTTAATTCATAATAGGACAGAATTTCGCAATTGCTATAGAATCTTTTTCAGTGTTGAGAGAATTCTGGCAATAATTCTTAAAAACTGAATAATAAAGCAGCATCGACTGCCCTACCCGAAACAGCAGCATCAGTTTCGCATAGTTAATACATTTGTACATGATACAGTTGTCTACTGTCGTACCTGATACAGTTGTCTACTATCCTACCATATACAGCTGCCCACGGTTGTTTTTGATACAGCACCAAACTGTTCTCCAGATACAGCTGCCTACTGTCGTTCCTAAGACCGCTGTTCACCATCGTACCTGATACAGCTGTCGCTGTCGTACTTGATACAGCACCCCAATATTGTCCAGAAACAGCTGCCCTCTGTCATACCTGATACAGCTGCCCACTGCCGTACTTGATACAGCTGCCCACTGTCGTACTTGACACAGCTGCCCACTGCCGTACTTGACACAGCTGCCCACAGTGGGCAGCTGTATCAAGTACTGCCGTACTTGATACAGCTGCCCACTGTCGTACTTGACACAGCTACCCACTGCCGTACTTGACACAGCTGCCCACTAGTTGCTCACTGTCGTACCTGATCCAGCTGCCTACATTCGTACCTTATCCAGCTGCCCACTGTCGTACCTGATCCAGCTGCCCACTGTCGTACCTGATCCAGCTGCCCACTGTCGTACCTGATCCAGCTGCGCACTGTCGTACCTGATCCAGCTGCCCATTGTCGTACCTGATGCAGTTGTCAGGGTCATTAGCACAGTCAATGTTGCAGCGGAACCTCTCCCACGCCAGCCAGCCCATGGGTGGTGTCCTCGCCAGGCCGTTCTCCAGGCCTGAGATGCAGTGTACTAAACACAGCGTCACCAACAGCAAACTGAAGCTCCGTGAGAGCATCCTTTTCTGCCGCAAAAAGCACGAAACCCTCCGTCATTTTCAAATTTTCCCAATAAATGTTTAT
>SDVV010018066.1:0-13847 GCA_016164225.1 Gammarus roeselii
ATATCAGCTAGAACGAGGTACCGTTTTCCTTACAGTTCATATAAACAAACAAGGGGGTGGATCTCCGCCCGCCCAAGTGAAAGTGCAGTCTATATAAACGTAAAGAGAATTTGTTTCTGACTGAGGTGCATAGGTACCAGGGTTCGAGCCCTCGAATTCTCTTTACGTATATATATCCGTTGCGCCGCAATTAAAAAAATTAGTCCGATTGTAGTAAACTTTCAATTCAACATGTATATTTCTCTAACAGAGCCGGTGGACAAAATAAAGCAGAGTTGAATGCTGTTGTATGTTTCACGGACCTGTAACATTCACAACAGAAACTGTTCGCTACACAGGCGTGCACATTGAAAGCTACACAGTTTCTAAAAGTCACACTCCTCGGAATTCTTGAAATAGCCCGCCAGTTTGCAACGATGTAGTTGCCTCGGGAAGATAGACCAAATCGGGTTTCTTTTACTGTGTGCAGAATGGTTGCTTATGGGGAACCACATCTGACCATCAATCGACCACTTGGTTCTAATCCAATTACGTGGACAAAAAACGAATTGACACTGACCAATTTTAGAGACCGATTCGCTGAAAGTTAAGTGAGAAAGGGCATGTTTACAGCATAGGGTATGGAATGTCGATGACATATGCGATAGTTCATGAGTAATTTATAATAAATGAATTTTTGATTTTGTCGGCAATGACAGAAAAGTCGTCGGTGCGGCCAATCGTCTCACATTTTATCCTTCTGATTCACATGATGTAAATATAGTCCACAGTTATAAACTTGCATAGAAAATATATTAGATTAACAAGTAGTTTATCAGCAATGTGCATTCTGTCAAGAAATTCAAGTAGCAAAATGAGTCCTAGTATAACTTCAACAGGCATTGACAACATCAAAATGCATTGGCAACATCAACAGGCATTGGTAGCACCAACAGAATTTGGCCTAGTTATAAAAATTGGGCACTCTTATGCTACAGGTATTGACAACCGTGAGGATGTATGGTTTACGTGGTTGATCGTGAATTGGAACCAGATGCAAGAAATTGCAAGGTACCATAAATGGTTTAGTATTAGTTGTCTGAAGACAAAGCAAGGAGTCAATATCTGTCTTGTGTGGCTATGACTCATTTTACAATTTGTGATTCATGGCAAAATGTACAATGGTACCAAGACCTCTAATATTACTTGCTAATCTATTCTAGTTCTTTGCTCGTTTATAGTAATTGACGATGTTTGCATGAATAACAATTCTCGATATGAGAATCAAAAGAGAGTTATTGCGAGACGATTGGCCGCTACAGGGTTGATGTCCTTACTAACAAGCACCAATACATGAAATCAATGATTTACTCGTACCTGTTGAGTAAGATGGTGTTCAGGCGGGCACTTGGTGCACCTATTCCTGCCCGGCCCATCACACTCCGCACACGATGGGTGACAGCGAACGCACGACTGCTGCTCCAGACCGGTCGAGTTGCTGCCCTCAACTTCCAGTGATGATAGCTCATTGTCAAGATCATCCTCCGATGACTCAAAATTGATCAGCTCATGCATGTAGTAACCCACACTGCAGAACTCAACGCAACGGTCGTCCTGAGTCAGGAGGTCGAGGCCTGGGCACGCAAGGCAGCGAGAGGAGGTGGCAGTGGAGGCGAAGCATGCTGAGCAGGACGGATGGCAGGCTGGGTAACGGAGAGGCGGTCAATTCCTATGATCTATACGATATTGCTGCTGTACAGTATCTTTTATGGTATTCATCCGCAAAATTGTCCTCTGCAGTTACGGAGTATGAGGACTCACTTCTTTATGGGTGAGTCGGTTACATTAGACTACAACTTCGTCTTTTTACCTTAAAATGGAGGTTAGTCTGTACGACAACTTATAAATAACGTCCAATCTATCCAGTCATTCATTAAAGTTAAGCAATAAAGTATCCATGGAACCGGGGAGGAAAGCAATGGCATCCTCTGGCGACGGATCTGGTCGATTTCATTTCATTCAACCTATGCCGCGGTTCACCCAAATCAATTCACTAATAACCTTGACTACTTAATGTACTCACCATTACATCCACATAGATAATGAATTCACGCGATATTACGATATAAAAATAGTCTATCAAGAAAAGAACCAGCCGGGCCAACGCGCCCAGCCTCAAACCTTGTTCAACTCCTCCCTTCCACCCCTTGGCTGGACAGACCTAACATATATATATAAATATATACAACAATACTTTCTTTGTGAAATGCATGTCCGAGTATATTTCTAACAAGGGTCGTTCATGGATTGAGGGGCAGTCATTGTGGGAAACAAAACCCCACAATGCCTTGTCGGAGGAAAGAAAAGTGAAACTTTTATATAGTTGGAACCATCTAGTTCAGTATGACGTGGACATCTGGATTTCGGAATGTTTGGTGAATGGCAGTAGTCCTTGATTTCCCCCCTCCCATCCCTTTCTCAACTCCCAATGGTGTTCCCGCACTGTGTTATCTCCTAGATGTTTTCCCTCTGTCGTATGGAGTAAAGGGCCAAGGTATTTCTCTTTATCTTGGAAGTACATCGTTCTAAGATTTTCTAGTAGTTAAATGCATATAAAGATTTTTAAGATAATATGATTAAATTATGGTAAGGAAGCGTACGTGGTAGTTGTTTTAATTTGAAGTAAACCATTTTTGTGTTAAAATGTCCTAAGGTTGAGTACGTATTCTTAACGCCGGCCTGGGGGTGCTTGAAAAGCGGTCACCGCTTGGATACCAGCCTGAGGCCGGCCAGTGCGTTCCGAACCATCGTCAGAGTAGGTTCAGTAATTTCGGTGCCCTCCCAGAATGTGAAAAATCAATAATGGATACACAAACATTACCGCCAAGGAGTATTCAACGAAACTTGTTCGACTAGTTAGTGTAGATGTTTTAGTTTACAATTAGGTAGAAAGAAGAAACATGAGTTAGGTAAATTTCTCAGCTGTAGTTACACTTTAGCATCATTGTAGTTACAATTACGACAGCGTATCGAAGAACGATCCTCGACGCCATTTGTGAAGATAGAAACCCCGCCAAAACCCAAGTAAGTAGATATACATACGTTATAAAGGTGCGTTTTTCCCCAAATGAGTCGATAATCAAGGATTCAACATAATGGTCAAAATAGTGTAAAATGATGATGTCAATAACGTGTCAAATTCGATAAGGGAAAGGAAAATAGTTCCTCACAGTCATGTTTTGCAGAATGAGGTATTAATATCTTTCATAGGACAATTACATGCCAACGCGCTATATTACTACACTGATTAAAATGATTCGATGAGTAAATATGTGGAATGATAGAACTGTGGTCCAGCTAATGCACACCGGTAACTTACGAAAATGTCATCTGCGCTGTCTCATGATGTTTTTTTTTCAAAGAGAGGTAAATTGCTTTCACACAAGATTGTCCAGACTGAAGGACTCTAACTTACGAAGACAGGAGAGATCCTGGGCCAGGTAATATTTTTTCCTGCACTTGTTGAGGCAGGATGCCTTTACACCCTCGCCTGGGGTGAATGATGAGGGGCGTTGGAAAAGGGTGGCTCGGGGTGGGCAGGCGGTGCAGTGATCGGGGCCCGGGCCGGAGCAATCGGCACAGCGACCGTCACACTCTGTGGGAAGAACGAGGTTGTAGATTGTGATGCGGTCTGGTGATCAAAATATATCAACAATCGAGTAGAGGAGCAATGTGTTATCAGTGTCGTTGAAAGGAAGGCTAAAAAGAGATGTGACTGAGAGCAACTCCCAGCAGCAGGTGACGTAACCAAGCTAACCAGTATTTTGTTTTTTCATTCTTAATTGTATTAGCTAGAAATACTGTCCTGTCTCCCCCATGCAGATATATAATCTTCAAGTGAATAGGTCTTCGATGAATTCTTTAACTTGATATCATGTGGCAGTCCTTTCAGTGAAACACTCGGCAGGTTTATGCCGATGGTAGACAACAAACGAGTAACCACATCACTGACCGATACAATAACCCTGTTGCTGGTAGTAGCCCTCCGCGCAACTCTCGACGCAGCCGCTGTCCTGCTGCAACCAGCCCGAGTGACACCGTGTGCACACTTCTGGCTCATCGGGAGACCAGTCAGCGCACCCTGGCAGACCTGTGGGGAAGTACACCAATTACTCTGTCGCAACTTCAAATCTGAAGTCCACCGAGTTATGCAACTGATAAGTTGGTTATCATCAAATTGGATCAGTTTTAAGGTGCTTGATATTTCCTGTTTGAGAAAATGGAAAAAACTTGTAGGTGAATATAACTTAATTTTTCATGTCCGGAATGGATTGTGGAACAAATCAGTTACTGAGACTGATATAACGTTACTTATATCAGTGGTAGGTAATGCATATGGCAGATTATGAATGAATTCCAACGGAAAATAGTTGGGCATGTAAACCATGACAACTGTTACCAGCTATTCTACTCAATTGAAGACCGCATCACTTACTCAAACATGAAGTGCCGAGAAGCTGGTAGGATGGCAGGCATTTCGCGACACAGGCGCCAGATGCACCACTGTCCAGCTGGAGACGGAGCGATAATGGGCAAGTGGTGCACCTGGAAAATAGGTTGGTGTAGTTACTGCAAAACGACATTCCTGACAACTCGAGAACATCGTTTTCTTATAAGTATATTGTACGAGTTTCATGAAAGTGAAACACACAAGTTGGCAGTTTTCAACGACGATCCTAACTAGGTTGGGAAAATCGTTTGATACAAATTGGATGACGGAGGCGTTCACTGTACATTCTTGACCCAACGTCACACATTGTCAGCTGATTTATTCGGCACGGTGACTGTGACCTTTGTGACTTGAGTAGTGCTCTCGGCTTCATAGCAAGATGTACATATTGGCCAATAACATACTCCTGTTTAAATCCGTCACCTTAATACAATCTACTCAAGCGTAGTGCTCTCGGCTTCATAGCAAGCTGTTCCCGAAGGCCAATAACATACTTCTGTTTAAATCCGCCAACTTAACAGAATATCTTCAAGTATTCGATCCTCCCGAGGTCCCTTTCGAATGCCCCAATTGGTCACAATCCACTCACTGGTTCGGTGCTGGCCCTTCACAGTTGGCACATGCGTCACTGCAGAGGGCGCAGCCGCCTCTTTCCGCAAATGTTTTGGGAGGGCAAGAGTGAAGACAGGAGGTGCCTAGCAGGTGCAGGTGTGCAGAGCAGCTGGTACATGATGTCAGCCCGGGTCCGGTGCAGGAGGTGCAGTAAGGGTGGCACTCTGGAAAAGACAAGAAGGCACTTAGTTGAAGGAACATGGCTGTTATGTTATTTCTCAACTGGAATGATAGAACTGTTAGGCCTGACTTATATTACTGCAAAATGTTTTAGTACATCCAACAAAATAAAATACAAATGGTTGAAAACATTTTAGGGAAAAAATATCTGCTCACACAACATTATGATGCTTGAACCCCTTACGACAAATTTAACGTTTATACATTGTATGAATTCAAGTTGAAAAAATAAAGAGAACTAATAAACAGATGTCCTTAAATTGGAGGGACCAAACACGTTAGTTTCAGACTGAGAGAGTTTGGCTATTCTTTCCCGCCTCACTCGCGCATCTCGACTGCTGAGGATTCAGGTAGTGTCCGACATCACAAGATTTAACGCAACGTCCTTCCTGCAGCAGGAGGCCAGGTGAGCAGGAGAGGCATTCTTCCTGCAGCCCGCAGGTAATGCATGAAGATGGGCAGGATGTGCACTTGCCCGCTCTGTTTGAGAATTAAAATATTAGAAGTGGTCGTATGGCTGGATTACCAGAACATATTTTTGTGCCACCATATCTTATTGATATAACGCTTGGAATTAGCGAATTCTTTCAAATTTACTTGACTAGTGCTCAATAATGAAGAGTATTGATAATCAGCACCACACCAACAAACTCCTACTCATTTTGTTGATTTCGACGATCGGACGAAAAAAATCAAAAACCGGGAATTTACGAGGAAAGAGATTTAAAAAAAAATAGCATCAAACTCTACTGAACAGAACCAATCACTCGCCTCACGACGTAGGATTCTGGACACGAGTCCACGCAGGAGTCGCCCAGGAGCAGACGAGGCTGCATTGTGGCGGGATGAGGCGCACATTGTTCGCAGCTGTGGCTGCCATCTCCGTGGCAGGTGTGGCACGTAGGGTGACATGGATAGCACTTTCCATCCAATACGAACAACCCGTCAGGGCACGCTTCTTGGCACTGACTCTCGTAGAGGACCAAAGGGTGGACGCAACTGTGGACGAAAACAAGTTTATGATGTGAGATTGAGTAGAGAGTGGGTGCTTTTTGTATTGTAAATCTCTTTCTTCAACACTAGTGTGATATCAATATAATAGTGATATTCCAATTTACAAATTTCTTCACTATATTCAGTGTAGCCAATAGACATAAGAAGATAAATAACTACAAATACATACAAGAATATATGCCCACGGATTCAGAGCGCTCTAACGCCTTTAGTGTGTATAGCCCTGACCTGGTACAGTGGAACTTTGTCTGTTCTGAGCAGGTGAGGCACGTTTCGTGGCACCTGGAGCAGTGGCCGTCCCTTTCAAAACGATTGGAATCGCACTTTTCGACGCAGGCGTCGTCTTGCATCCTGAAGCCTGCCGCACAGGTCGTGCAGGAGGGAGCAGACAGGACCAGGCCGGTGGAGGTGTAGGAGGGTCCAGCTGGCATGACGGCGAGCAGGTGCCCCCGCGAGACAGCCGGAAGGTGATCCAGAGAGTCCTCGCAGGCGAGACAGTGTGGGGAGCACGACACGCGCCGACACACCGGGCAGCAGGCGGCAACATCACCTTCAGGGTTCAGCGAGGAGGTGTTCAGGGGATGGTAGTAGGGGGTGTAGCCGGGGCTGCAGGCGGGGCACTCGGGGGTGTAGCAGGTAATGAGACCTGCATCACAACTGCACAGTTGGCATCCCGACAGCCACACTTCTCCGCTCTGGAGACGTAGAGGGTGGTGAGACAACAGAATATCATTGAATGTATTTTGCTTGAATATTCAATAGAATATATATAAATTTTAAATGTATCTGAGAAGTATAGCACATAAATCCATTCAATTAATGATGTTTCAAATGGGTATTATGGTAATGCAGTTAATTGGCAGTGTTCAGCTTCGGCCTGAGTGGGGAGGGTTGAAATCTTCTTCAATGAATGTATAGTCGTGCTTTCGAGATGCACCATCGTTAAGATAGCAGCAGCTCGGGCACGCTCTGTTCCACTTTATTTTACCTGTACTTAGATAATGAAGCAATCATTTACCCCAGCAGAAGCTGGTCCAGGCTGTGCTATACCTTTTCTAAATCACCTACTGTATATACCCAACGAGAGTCGTCGTCCCTCCTCACCTGCTTGACGATGCCCCGCGCGAAGCAGAGGCCTGTGTCTCTCTGGCAGTCTGGGCAGCACCGCCCTTCTGGTCTCTCCACCAACTTTTGACCGTGCCCACACACCAATGCTGGGCACACGGCAGGGCCACATGCAACAGTGCCCCTCACACACTGGCACACCTCGGGGCACGCGTTACCCACCCATAGTGACCCAGGGGAGCGACGCGCCCCACTGGGAAGGCTACACCAACCTGGGGTAGAAGGGAGGGATCAATGAACATTTAAGAACACGTGACACTGACGTATGTTTATTCACAGAAAATGCGTATGCAATGCCCAATAAATTAAACAAATTTTGACAATGTAAATTGTACATAAATATTGCCCCAATAAATCACTTACCTTAACCCTTTCATTGGATACAAAAAATTATCATTTGGATTGAAGCGAGGTGAAGGGGCCACATCACTCTTCAACTCCCTCACTTCAAGCCCAACTTTACACAAAGGCTGCTTGCAGTGAACTAATTTTCCTTTGCCGACCTCAGACGAAAGAGCCCCTGACAATCTCAGCTCACCGTCTTTGGGCTTGCAGGAGGGGCAGCAGTCTCCTTCCTTAGTATAAGGCTCCTGCCCGGTTGGGCACGCCAGCGTGGGACATGCTGTCGTGTGGCACTCCACGCGCCCCGCCTGACAGGCGCACTCCGTGCACGCGTCTGGCTGCCACTGCTCGCCAGACTGGAGGAGAAATCCGTTTTAAGAAAACTTTTGTAGTGGATAATAGATACAGTAAAAAATTATGTCATCGGTGCTACAAAGTTTTAGAGTTTGGGAACCTAGACAATAAATAAAATGGCCAAGATCAGTTCACAAATAAACTAAGATTATGTCACAAATTATATGAGATGAAAAAAAAAATGTAAAAAAATAGCGCTAACATGAAGGTATAAAATAGGCAATTTAGTTAGTTTGATGCAATATGAATTTTCGTTTTTTTATATTCCATGATAGTCTTGGTCCCCCGACGTCTCTCACCTTGTAGACTCTGTCGTGCTGCAGGCAGGGGTTGCCCAAGCACTCAGGACAGCAGCTTCCCATGGATGGGTTGAGCTCCAACGTGTGGTTGGCTGGACACACCAACCTGTAACATGGACACTTGGTTACGGCTGACTAGTTTACAGGTATTGTGACATTCTTCAGACAAATGAAAACATAACCGTAAATTTGATAGAAAAGCAGGTGCGGAAGTTTAACGGCTGTGACATTTACTTGCAGCGACATTTTGACACTGTTTACCTCTACATTACTGAATCACACGATTCACACTTGGCTTACGCCTTCACAATGAAGGCGTAGCGACAGGACATGAATGGTTGACAACAGAGACAATATTGGTGTATTTTATGTTGATTTAGACAAGGCTTTGAATTCTATTTTTCACATCAAGTTATCGTACAAACTAGCTTAACTGGTATCGGTGGATGTTTGTTTTCGCGGTTTAGATGTTTCTACTGAAAAGGCTGAAGCGTGTTTGAGTAGGAAATCTTGTTTCTCCATTTGTTCCTGTTGAAAGCGCCATACTTCAAGAAACAATGTTTGACCCTCTACTGTTTGTCGTGCACATCGATGATAAATGTTGCTCTGTAGAAGACAATAAGCCTCTTTCGTATGCTGATGACTCGAACTTCATGACAGAGAGAATAACGTGGATCATTGAATTGAATTGGAAAATGATTCAGTCTGTGTTTGAATTGGATGTTAATACCAAAAAACTTGAAATATTGCACATAGGTTTTCAGGAGGAAAATTGTCCTCATAGTATCGACAATGTTGCAGTACCTCTTCTAAATGGTTGTAGAGATTTGGCCATATTCATTTCTGAGGACTTATCAGTTAAAAATAGCTGCAACTATTGTAAGAATGTGTTGTATAGATTGGAACAGTTTAGGGTTGGTTATGTCTACAAAGATAGAGAATAAAATTTAGAGTATTTTTTATACTACATAAATAAGGCCTACAATACAGCATAACTCCTCTGTGTGGTCTCCTCATTACATCCAACATATGAACACGGCTGAACGTGTGCAGCGTTTCTTTGATAAATCTTTACCCGGTCTCAGGTATGGCTGGCTAACAAGTAATGGATTAAAGCCTTGAGTAGCCTTAGGTGAATATAATTTCATTTGGTCCTACTGTTCAAAATTGTTCATAAATTGGTTAATGTTGAACCTGGCTATCTTCTGAATTCGATACAAATAATACACAAGGTCATATTTACAAAAATACGTGTTTAGCACACTCGATTTTTAGGATTTTTGTTTTTTTCCAAAATTGTCTTAGACAACTTTTATAATTCACAATTTAAAAAGATAATTCAATTTCATTATTGTACTTCACAAGAGATTTTGTTTTTCGATTAAATAAAACTCATTTAAATTCGTTCTAAACTTGAACGTCGTGAAATCACATGAGCTTTCAAATGATGTATTGTATTTCATGATAACTAACAGAATGTAGGCGAAAACACAATTTCTGATTGCAAATATTTACCTTTACTGATCAAGATTCTAATTACGGAAAAAAACTCTTTGTTGTATTGTATCACTCTACGATACCCTCCCAATAATGCATTGCATGTTATGATTGCTGAAAGACTGCATCAAGAGACCTGTTTGACATAAATGCTATTTTACATCAAAGTATTATTAATTACTACCCATGAGCTTTTAAATGGCGTGTTACATGTTCTTGGACGAGTTCCTGTTATGGTCAGAGCATTACAACGGACTGACGGACCGACAGACGGACGCAGTCCTAACCCCTTTAGAATGACATATGACTCATCACTCTGCTGAAACAACAACGGCACTGTGTAACACAACATGCCTCCTCGCTAGGGCTGGCAGACATCATTTAAACAACAGTAACATAACATATTGGTGCACTTTCATAGTACAGAGTATTACAACTAACAAACGAAAATATGTATTGTATTTTGCCTGCTAATATATATGTGGCAGATACTGCACAGCTTTTCAGTGTCTTAATTTCTTTCTCTTTTCATGTATGAAAGGCAATGGTGACCAATATAAAAAAAAATCGGGAGAGCTAAACTCTACTGCACGCCCGTCCACTCCATAATGCCCAGGCTGCCAACTAACCTCGGACACTCGGCGAGGTAACACTGCAGCGTCCCATCATGACAGCGGCACTTGGTGCAGGCCAACGGCTGCCACACGGCGCCATGAGGCTGCGTGGCACCGTCCGCAGCCTCACAGGAGCCTGTAGGGCAGGAGGATGGTTGAAGGTGGTAGGTGGAGGCATGCGCATGAAGCGGTCATATTTAATTAGGACAGAATGATGCATGCAACTAAATTTAGCACTATGTTGCATCGTCAAGGTTTACTAAGTAGATTTAAAGCACGCAGAGTCTGGACAGAGCATCATCAAGGCATTTCATGAATTGACCAAAGACGGTACTGCAATGAATACGGCGGGCCTCCTCCCAAGGTGAGGCAAACAGCTGATGAAATACTTTCACTTCAAAACACTATTCAAAGTGTGATGGTTTCATTTCAAATCAATGACTTCCAGTTGAAGGATAAATAGTATCTGAAGTACACTTAGCAATAATCGATCACCTTTTCACAGTTCTATTTATCCTGAAATTGCTTCAACATGTGCGCTGAAGAAGTTTGCTCGAATTACATGGTCTTCTTGCACCATAGATATGATTACGATACAATATCCTCCATAGCGAGTAAACATGCCATTACAAATCAGATTACAATTGCCACTATGCTTGGACATGATATGCACAGTTAGAAGGATAGCCAAGGATACGACGAGTGACGGTACACCGAACAATGTTCATGATGACGCAGTAATCACGTTCTTCGACGTCACCATAACATATTGAAGTGACGTCTCCAGTGCCTGCACGGGTGGTTTTGAGATATTGAAGCTAGATTATTTGTTCTTGCTTTCGTTGTTAGCGCCTCGCTGCTCTATACTACACATCAAATGGGATTACAGGAAAAATTGCATTGAAAAACGAAGTAATCCAATTATAAATAGACAGTTTGTGGGTGCAACTATCTCACTGTGTCCGCTCGCGTTTATTCGATGATTTGACAGCTCCAGACCGTCCAAGTTGCATGTTTCATTTAGTTTGGTGTGGCCGTTACTCAGTGTATTCGGGGGTGACAGGATTGGATGCCTACTTCGTGTTGACTTTGAAGAACAAGATGACAAAACGGAATACGATTCATTCTATCGGCAGCATTGATCATTTCTAACACACCGGACCCACTAATGAACGTATAAAATAGCAATACGGCCTAGATTATTTGTTCGTATGAAAATTATTTAATAATGGTTGCAATGCATTGCTCCGCGAATGGAGAAATGACATTTGTTCAAAATGTGTGCGATTCCATTTGATGCCGTCAACGTTTTTGTGGCGTTTCCAGTGTTGTTTGTATGTTATAACTCACATCAAATTGTTAGTTAGTTTTCATCTATATTCAAGGCACGAAGGACCTAAAGTCTATAGGTTCACAGCATCTGTAGGCAAAAAAAGGAAAAAAGTGGTCCGCCAGAGTAGAACCATGACCGACTTATACGGACGCGATGATTGTAGAAGATAAAACAATAATGTTATGAAGCTAGAAACGAGTCCTATGTCTTCGCTATCAAGACTGCTATGGTTAATAACTACGGTCACACTCCAACGCTACTCACGGCCAACGGTGATGCAGGAGGGGCAACACTGTCCCGAGGCCTTCTGCAGCACCTGGCCCGGAGGGCAGGAAGGGGGGCTGTGGCGGCATTGTGCTCCTCCACATGACACGGACCCGTCCAGACACTGACACTCCTCGCACGGACTGCCCGCTGAGGCCCAAACGGCGCCGTGCTGCAGGGAGGGGAAAAGAACAGTTAGTAGGAGCATCCATTGATTTTAAGCAGAACGCACCTGAAGCCATAACAACGTAGACTAAAATTATACCTGGAAGGTCTCTTCTAGAAAAACGGGGAGAACGATAACTCGTTTTTCGGGCTCAAGGGTTCACCAGAGTTGAATAAAAGCGTGTGGCGATTCAGAATAGAATTCACAAAGGGATACCTTCTCGCTACAGGATTGATCTGTGGTGATATGTACTTTCTTTAGATGACGTCCAACTGCTGACCTGATAAGTGAGTCTACCCAGATGACAGGCTCGGCGAGGCTGGGCGCAGGTGGGGCAGCACTGTCCGGGAGCCATGGCAAGCACCTCCCCTTCAGCACAGCCAGGGGCGTGGCACTCCTGCAGGCGGCACGTGGTCACCCAACCAGTACAGGAGCAGGTCTTGCAGGCGCTCGGCTGCCAAGACGAACCGTTCTGTTATAGAAGAAAGACGGGTAAGCCAAGAGAGGCATTGTCAGCAAACGGAAATCATAAACTGTGTAACTGTTGGTTGGAAAACATTAACAATTAAGGCTTCATTTGTATCTTACTCCTAACATTTTAGCTCAAAAATGACCTCCCTACTATATTCTCCTTTATTACGTCTCCAACTCTCGTATTTAGGCCTCCCAGTACTACAACGTTGTACTGAAGACCTCCTAAAACTCTCATTCCACTCGTTCAGAATTATCCAAATTGCCCCCTTTCATCCTAACTCCTCGGGCTGTAGGCCCTTACAAACGATCTCCTTTCCATACTCGAGAACACTTCTTTCCACTGCGTAACACTACTAGCCAACCAACCATTCAATGACAACGACACGCCGCCTTGTGCACAACCTTGTCGTGCGCCCGACTTCTTCCCACTTACCGCACCACACTCATATTCAGCCCTACCTATCAACATCGTCTCATATCCAAATTCATCCAAACAAACATATCACCAGTTTCTCTCCCCTTTGATCCATCTGCACTTCAACCAAGCACATTCAGCGACCCTAACAATAGGATCCGAGGGGCACGGGTCTCAACTCTATCTGCTCGTCTTGCTTTCCTAGAGGGGTGAAATTACTGAGACCCTACTGTCGCCTCTTACGACACGCAAGCGGTACGGTATCAACTATTCTTACTCTCTGGCGCAAGGAAAAATGATCCTAAACTTCCAAACTATCCAATACAAGACACCTTCCGGACGAGCGCTCATTTAGAAGTCCAATGATGCCGTCAAAAATAGTCCCTGAACGGCATACTGTTTAAGATCATCGAGTGTTGCTGAGTCTCGGCATCAAAAGAATTGTGTAGCCTCAGCAACTATAGGAACAAATTGAGCGGACATCCGGTTTCAGGAGGACGAAAGATAGATGATTCTCCCGAAAATCGTACACATACAACTATTGGGAATTAGAGTGGAGACACATTTACAGGCGAAGTTCTGTACATGTGTCCGAGTATAAAGAATGTATTCATCAACAAAACACAGCAATGATACATACATCTTCTCTGAACAAATTGTATATATTCA
>SDVV010018067.1:0-13847 GCA_016164225.1 Gammarus roeselii
TATATTCTTCTGTACTCGTGGTGACTAAGCAGTATCAAAAGTGCGTTACTTGTCTAGTTATATTGTCTCGACATGAACATCGAACATTTACGACTCTACTTTGGTCATAATGTCAACGAATATTTTTAGCTGTTTCATAACGACAAGCTCATCATAATGTGCGCAGACTAGACTAATTATATCGTGCAATTATTGTTTTCAAATTAATGTACATCGTCTACTTCCTCTTTCTAAATCCTGGTCTATGTCATAGACCTATTTCAAGTGGGAAATGTGATGAATAAAATGCTAGTTAATGGTTAACTATTTACAAATGAGAGAAAGTAATCCATTGAGGTTTAAGGACATAACCTGTTATCGAAATGATAGTTCTTCAAACGGAATTTCCAATCACCTCTTCCGCTTTGTATATGAATGTAAACAGGTCACCCACGGATTACAATTGAAAAGTGGGCACGTGGAATAAGTTATTTTTTGATGACGCACTTCTTTGAATGAGTTGCAATTATTTTGTCAACCTTTCGGCTGAACATTCCTACATAGTTTTAAATGCTGATGAATTGCATGAATCAATATAGAAGTCTTATCATTATCAGACAAAATGAGACACACAGCAAATATTATTCTGCTTTATGAGTTCTTGCACGCAGCGGGGAAATGAATTGCCATTTTTCTGTAAATCGATAGGTTTTTCCACAACGAAAAATTATCTGCTTCAATGCTTCAGTTCAAAATTTTCAAGACCTCGACTGGACTCGTTCTGAGCCAGTGTTTTATTGACGATGAGCCACAATAATATTTAAAGGCCAGGACTAGCCTGATTTCGTTTACTATTGCTATCATCACATGTACTGATGCAGTAAAGGGAATGCACCGTTGCATTTTCTCAGATTGAAAGAGTAGCATATATGATGAAAAGAATGAAGCGCGAACAATCAGTACCCCTGATTGGAAATCCAATTCCTCTGTATTCATGAAGGCGCTTCAAGTTCACTGCTTCTGATTGACAGGAGCCACTGCTTACGCCTGAGAATCGTCGTTTGACTGCGATTCAGTCATCCTGCCCGTTTGTTAAACCAAAAATAAAAATACCGAGTGGTATAAATGATTTATTTGGTATAATTTACAAATGTTTATCATATGTCTCGTTATATATACCAGATTTTCCAATATATAAGCGCTCTTATTGGTACGGAAGGTTCATTTTTATTACATTCATTGCAGTCATTATATCATACTGTTCCTTGGCATGCAATCTTTTTTAATCATTGTCATCGTAACAAATTAAATCCACCGACTACCGCATAAATTATAGAGATAAATATTTCACGCAGTTCGTTGACCACAAAACAGGGAAAAGCAGCCTGCAACGCGAACACTTTCAACAATGCTGTCTTTTCTTCATAAAACAATCGCAAACATGAGCCACCGCGCATCAGGACCCCGAAAATACCACCCGACGCTTCACGATAGGCCCGCTAACAATATTTTGTATCCGTGGATCTGTGGGTGATGAATAACGTTGCTTGTTATCTTTCACTTTCTAAAAACAATTACAAAATTGAAACCAATTTTTTTATAAAGAATGTTTTGGATTCATTTTGTGAACACCCCATAGAGTCCGAAGCTAGACGAAGATGGCATTCCCCAATTACCAACACTGATTGCCAACGACCTTCGAGTTTAATCTAGAATGAAAGTTCGATGAACATACTATTTTTGGTCTTTCTTTTCTTATATCTCCAGTCATTCAATCATGCAGCGTATTATTCAAAGCCCAGTCAAAGCTGTTCATGATCGGTTGTATCATTATTTGACAATATTACTGTCTCCAGTTCTTGTTCATGTCTTCTCATGTTCATGCCTCCTGTTTCCGATTCATGTCTCCGTCGATGCCATCCTTCACCCACTCACTCCTCCCTGCCATCGCCCGCCAACGGCACCCATTCCCGTGCTCATATTGACCTGTCCTATTGAAATTATATTGAGTCTGCAATCTCCGTGCTTCTGTAGTATCCATGAAGCGATTAATATTTGTTAGCACGAAAATTTATTTTCAAACGTGAAAAAGGCGTCGATTTTACATTTTTCGCATTCGTTCATCGCCCAACAAGTTATATCGTGTATCTCAACTTCATTTCAATTCCGACAAAACCTGCAGATATTTTCTCATTTTTTAGTGAAAAACTTGACTTACAAAAGACAAGCAGGAAGTTAGGAACAGCAATAATACCGGTACCTTGACTATGATAAAGGCCGGAGGAGGGCGGATCAATAAAGTCTTCAATAGAATAATTTAGACAATGTAGGAGGAAAGAATTGATTTTTCAGAACTGAACAAGCATGTGTTATTTAATGTAGGACGGAAGGAGAGACAGCAGGCTGAGATTAGCAACGGGCGACACGGATCAAGACAGGATGCAATGTCGAGATGATTCAGTTTCTACATTATAGTTTATTTATATCAGGATATGTAGATACTATTAAATGCAATCGGCAATGAAGCAAATGATGCCACCGGTACTGCATTTGATTCCCACTTCTCAGTCGTTTGATCGTACATCTTGATGTGTGTATCGTATATAAATAGTGGAATACATACAATCTCATAGCAGGGATGTTTGAATCAAAACGCACAAATTTAGTTACTATGAAGCTGATGGTACAAGCACTAGTCATCCAACTAACAGGAGTGTGGATGAGGGCACAATTAAAAGTGGGACACTTTGTCACTGTTTGAGTAAACTATGCTCATTGGATCATCCTTCTGTGTGTATCCATCACTAGCGCTCCCCACTTCAGCTGCAAACCTCGATCTAATTTCATCTATTTGTTACAGTACACTCAACAATCAAGGGTCTCCTTAAAGATGTTGACCTCGTTTCCATCACCATTGGGTTCACATTTCACTGTTTAATGCCCCTAGCGAACCGTTCAGGATAGTTCCAGAGTTAACATCAGATAAAAAAAGCTCCGTTATAAATTCTTCAGTATTATAATAAAATATACCAGCATAATCGAACTCGAACCTCCTTATTCTGCCCCTAGCCAGACAGCTTGTCAATCATTTTATATTGAAATTTTTCATTGTGGGTTAAGAACTTGGATTGGGTCGTCGAAATCACGGGGGTTTGGACGATGATTTTCCAAACAAAAGAGTGCTGAGGATATAAATACCTGTTAAACTACCCTTGGATTTTTACAATGGAAAGTACTATTGCAGCAACAACTTAAAGAATTCGTTGATTGAGTGTTTTTCAGAGCATTGGGATGTTTAGTACGTTTGCGATCTTCTGAACCAGATTTGTTTCTTCAATGTGTCGAATTGTTTCATCTACGAACATATTTACGGCAGATTGGACATCCTGAACTACATCAGTGTTTTTTTTTTCCTCAGGCAGATAACCAGCAATTTGTGATTCAATTGGAATCGCAAAAATATATCGCTGAAGTACTACGAACCAAATCTGTGTTCTTGTAATGCGAACGTCGACGGTTATTTGTGCTTCCGCTGCTAGGGATTGACATCCTTCCATCACGTCGGTAATTCTCAGTTTGAAGAAGATACCTCACCTGCTCCCAAGTGTGTAGTTTACAATATACTGTTCGAAAGCGAATACGTAAGCTAATGTATGAAGAATGTCATTCAGCTGAGCCTAATTTAAGAGGTATTTCTAATGTGAACCACGTGGTAGGTTGGCTGCGTGAAGCTCTTAATGAAGCCTAACCTACATTGAGAACCAGAAACTCATAATAAAGTAATTGTACAATATTCGGTTTACGTTTCTGTGGTTAATAATTTCATTTGCGAATAGAAAGCCTTCATCATGTTGGACCTGTGTATAGACACTTTGCAATACAATGGGTTGAAATTATTCATAACGTTGTTGATGTGATGTTGGTAAAAACAACCTTTAAATCGGACTGAAACTGTTCGACGAGATCCAGGAAAAATAGTTTACTTGTGTTATATTTGTGATCAAACCGCTTGTATTCAAACTCAATCATACAACACATCAAATCGTAATGTATGATATAAGCGAACTGCATGTGAGGTCAACATAGTATTACATGATCTCCATCAAACCAATCATTTCTGTGATGTGCTGCAAGTGCGGGCTGTGCATAAGATATCCACCGCACTTCAGCACAGCCTAGTCTACGCTGTATTGTTCAGTTCATCTGACTTGCCCGCCAAGCAGTCAGCTGGTCTAATCATCAATGCATTAAAATTCATTATATAACTTGAAAACACAGCGTCTGCTCCTGAACGAGATAATGCGGAGTATCACGCCCAACATTTCATTGCCAAAATATTCTTCAGCTCATCTGACTTGCCCGCCAAGCAGTCGGCTGGGCTAATCTTTAACGCATTATGAGCCACTATTCAAATTACACTGAGCTGAAGCTAACATACTGCGCTCCTCAGACTGTTCCGACAAGGCAAAACTTACTACCACAGGAACTACCCTCAACATCAACTCAGCATATTAAGGGACAAATTTGACCCCGTAAATATCAGCGCCAGTCTGTTATTAAAAGCAGGAGTGATGTCTTCTGACCTGACGACCCATAAATAACAGGGCCACCTGGCACCAGGTCGGGAGTAGGGCGCCTTGAGGACACGGAGCAGGTTAGGGGTTCTGTTAATACACCGTATGGCTGCTCAATGACCCATAACACAATAAGCAAAGAGTTCGGAAATTCAGGATTGAAGCTGGAGATAAGTCGATGCACGTTGATCAAATTATCAAATGCCTAAAGCATTGGCTCCCCAATAGTAAAGTTATTGCAAGTGAATCATTGTCAACAGTGCAATTGTGATTGTAAGGCAACGCAATCACTCACTGTTCGTGGACAGCAGGAGACGAACATAGTACTTTTGTGATTTCAAGGCAACGCAATCACTCACGAATCGTGAATTGCAGAAGGAAAAGCATAGTGCTATTGTGTTTCAGACCAAGTCAACGCAATCAGTCTTTAATGGTGCATTGGAAAAGGAGAACCTGACGCTATTGTTTACGTGGAAGGCAAACGCACTAAGTTGGGGAAGAGGATTCCAGAAGAATTTTGAGTTTCTTAGCCAGGCCACCACAACCTCAGTCAGTTTGAATCATCAATCAGCAACGGATCATGTTTGTCAATGAACAATCTCATAATTAAAGTCCACATTTGCTAGCACGAATGTCCGCAAACAATATTTTTCTCGATAGTTACTTTTTGTAGTGTGATCATGTCTGATATTCCACTCGTGATGCCATTGCTTGTAGGTTTTCTGCCTAACAACTATTGAGTTTCGACGAATAAAGAAACAAAACGGCCGGAATACGTTAAATCATCCGACGATATAATGGAATAGAAAGTTGTTACTCTGCACAGACATTGTAGTCCATCCAAGAGAGAGAACTGCTGAGAGGGATAGAAGCTGGAGGCACCAAAATGCTTCTAACGCCCTCGGGTCTGGCAACATACTACTTTTAAATGTGACCTGTAGGGGGCAGTGAGGTAATGCAACTGTCCAATTGCGCCCGGCTGGAGCTGTGATTGGTTCGACGGTTAAACCAACCAATGGTAGTTGGTTAATGATATGACTCGCGATCTTTCGTACGTAGATCCGTACTAGAGAACTGAAAAATCGTTACTCAGCATTAGTTTTGTACTGATCCATTAAACAAATATCACAATTGGCACAACGATGAGAAATAACATTGATCATAATGTTATTTGTCCTTCACATATGTCCGGTGTTCTCTGAATTTTTATCAAGTCTGAAATTGATTTTTTGCGATATAAATGAATAGAACCATTGTTCCGACATACGTTCAGATCTCAATGTGTCCAATCTCTCCAATTAGAAACTCAGTAATTATTCCTTGTCACTGCCTCTATGCTAATTGACCCATATTACTGAGTGTTTTTTGTAGCTCACATTTCCACGATGATTAGTGACTGTCGTAGGAACTGTCACATCAGTAAGGCCTTCAATTAGTCCTTGTCACTGTCTCTATACTAATTGACCCATAATAATGAGTGTTTTTTTGGTAGCTCACATTTCCAAGATGATTAGTGACTGTCGTAGGAACTGTCACAACAGTGAGGCCTTCAATAAGTCCTTGTCACTGTCTCTATGCTAATTGACCCATAGTACTGAATGTTTTTTGGTAGTTCACAACTCCAAGATGATTAGTGACACACCCGTTGTAGGAACTGTCACAACAGTAAGGCCTGCAATGAGTGCTCTCTGGAGCATAACATGCCTTCAACAAGTAATTCTTCGTCACTGTGAAGGCAGTGTGCTGGGTTTGCTGCTCCCCACGCCCCCAATAATAAGTCCTCCCTTGAAGGGTGGTGCGTGTTCGAGCCTCGTTCAGGGGGGCCCGTAATTACCTGCTATTGAACCCTTCTGTCTCAACGAACAGAATCCGGACTTAGAGTAAATACCAAATATAATATTTTATTGTTTGGCATCAATGAAGGGTTCGCGTAAAGTTACTTAGCTAATTTATCGTCGCAGTTTACCTATATTTAAACCCTCTCACTTTTAGCAACTTAATATATGTTCCAGTTATAGTAATAACTCGAAATATTTGCATACCAAGGTTTCAGTAAATGTACTTGAATTGTTATGATTTAGCGCGAAGGGCACGCTTTGAGTTTGCTATTTTATTCTGCAAGTGTTAGAGAATATATTGCATTTCTTCACAGAGGTTTATTAGGTTTATTATATAATTTAGATTCTATTATATGCATTGGTGATATGATGTACAGACAAAGTCGCACACACCGAACATATATTCCCCAGTTAATGGTTTAAGCATCGTGCGAAAGTCGAAACCTACCAGAGAGGTTTACAAAAGTAGAACATTCTCATTCTTTCTGATCAACAAAAATGTTTCTCTTCAAAGTGGAAAAGTTACCGTCACTTGCTGGCCAGAAGGCTAAGAACATGTCAAGGGAATTCAGTTCAGTTTATAACTAAGCATATCCACCAAGATCGACTTCTACAGTCTACCCTTGGTCCATGGCAACAATTTGCATACCTGGTATTAACTCAACCAAACAGTTTGCTAAAGAGAACGAAATATTAAAGCGATTAATGCTGCATAGCAGATTTGAGGGCATTGATCCTCAATAACAGATCTGACTATCATCACAAAGACGTTAATTGAAAAGCGATGTGACAAGAGGCTGGCACAACCCGCACGAATTATTGAATAGGGCTATACCATGCAAAAACATCTTGATTACATCAATGATCTTGCATATGTATCGGTTTTTGTGGACCACAATGATGCATTTATTTTACGTTTTTAAATCCTCATAACATATGTAATGTATCCTCATAACATTTGTATTGTTGTCTACACCAAACAATGTTTTTTCTTCCAAAATATCATTGAGCGGCGTGCATTTTTGAACCATTGGCAGGATAATAGAATGCCTCGTTGCAAAGACTTTGCTAAATAAAATATAACGTCAAGTGCCCTACTGACGTGAGCACACTTTTTTTCACATTTGATATTATCATGATCGCTGCAGAAAGAGATTTGAGGTAATTACCAAAATCAGAAGTTATAGCCTGTAAAATGTCCACCCTGAGCATTGCAGAGCAATTCGTTTTGGAACGGTCGCGATATTTTGGAAGAAAAACTTGTACCAGAACAAGTGCACCTGTTTTGTATCTCATACCGTCTTTAAATGGTCATTAGGAAGTTTTTGTCACTCTAGTAGAATCTGATATCAATACAAGCAAGATCAGCCTGGCCTATTTATGCATGATCATCGCTGCCGACGGGTTTCGGGGCCTACACTGCAATCTACGTAGTAATCCCAGTTGTCTCATACCAGTTCATATCACTGTGAATCAGATGACGTGTACTATACTAATCTGGATTTGTTCAGAGATATCATCGTTTCAAAATTCATTAGTCGTCAGTGCCGTGGTATATGGGGATGAAGGCGCTCGTACCTAGTAAGCTGAAGGCGTTCACCCTAGTATGCTTCACTTCAGATTTTACTTGTACCTCTTTTTGGCTGCGACATTCGAGGTGAATGTTTAAAATGAAGAATCAATCTTAGTGATGAGAATTTAATTACCAGACCTTACAAAAGTTGACTGGAGTGACCGATGATACTGAAAGACGGGACTGTTTATGAGGCTGTGTACGGAAGACTGTTCTTTTTAGATGATTGATTAGAGATATTAACATGACATACTGCATCTAAGTGTTTGGATGATAACGTAAATCTTTTCACCAGGCCATTCAAAGCAACAGTTTGAATCTGTCAGTGACATACGAACTAACCAAAAAAAAAATTTGTAAGTCTTCGGTATCACCGTATAATGTTTCATTACTTTGCCATGAAGCGAGCATCTAAATAGGTCGGATTATACGTACAGGGTTAAGTAGATTACTTTTCTTTATCGGACTTACTCTCAGAAAATTACGTTTCTTACACTCTGAATTACACTAATCTATGACCAGAGAGATCAAGGTAAAATGAATCGCCTAACAATAACAAGCCGATGAGATGAAGAGACTGCATCACACCAACGCCTTACGTTGAGATGAAATGAGAATGCATCACACTAACGCCTTACGACCACAGGCCGATCATGTGAAGGGGATTCAACTCACCAAAGCCTTACGACAACGTGTTGATCAGGTGAAAAGGATTCAACTCACCAACGCCTTACGACAACATGCAGGTGAGATGAAGAGAATGCATCACACTAACGCCTTACGACAACACGCCGATCAGGTGAAGAAGATTCCACTCACCAAAGCCTTACGACAACATGTCGATCAGGTGAAAAGGATTCAACTCACCAAAGCCTAACGACAACATGCTGGTGAGATGAAGAGAGTGCTTGAGACCAATGCCTTACAGTAACATTCCGATCAGGGGAAGAAGATTCAACTCATCAACGCCTTACAGCAACGTATCGATCAGGGGAAGAGAATTCAACTCACCAAAGCCTTACGACAACATGCTGGTGAGATGAAAAGAAGGCATGACACCAACGACTTACGACAACATGCCGATTAGAGGATGATACTATATTCGTGACACACGCAAAAGGTCTTATTTGAGCGATCAAGTCTACATTTCTCCACCGCCGATCACTAGGAGAATATCGGAAAGAAGCAATGTTGTTTGGCATGGTTCAGTATGAACACTGTACATACACGAAACTTGGAAACAATCCAGTTGTCGACATCGTGGACGGATGTGGTCGACCGTCGTCATCTAAGAGAAGGTCAGTTCATTATTAATTATTGTAGCAATTTGCCACCGGTGGATCTAAGTTTAATCGATACGTTAATGAAGCAGCCATACACAACCATGGAGGAGATTAGGTGGTGTAAACGTTGCGAAGATATATTATATTGGTAAAAACCGTTGGATTTCGAGACGGTTTTGAACATAACAGAAAAATTTATATGTGCGAGCGTTTGAGGAGGCACGTGAAGACCTGCCTAGCCGTCGACATGACCGGGAGGAGAAAAGTCTCATGATAGGTAGAATTACTATAAAATCATGAATTAGATTGGTACATTGAACAGTTTATCGTAAATAATTACCGAGGTCGCGAATAATGTGAATGTAATCTCAAGACAGTCCCGCATTTAGACTGACGTATACATTTTTCTTGGGTCCACCGTTTTATGATCACACGTGTCCAAAATTCATACAGAGATGAAGTGCCCAGTGAATGGTTTCATAATCTCTTCTCCAGAATGGATATAATTCTACCGGAACAATATAATTTCCGTTTGTTTTTATCGAGGTATAAATCTTTTTCTGAACTCGCTCCACTGAAACATTCTGTGGTTTTGAATTTCTTTATTTTTCAAAAAATCACCATATTACCAATAAATAATGCTAAATTATATTTCTAAACACAACTGATCATTTGCTTTTAAATGCTATTATTCTAACATATATCTGGGTTGATAAATGTTTACACGAAATATATTTATGGAATAATATCACCTATGCACATAATTACTTGCTCAATACCTCTAAAAGAGTCCATAGACATTTCAATATAATATCATACCAATTTCACATTATGAATCTAATGGCATTAAACCTCCGCTGAACAGAGTCATCTTAAGTTTCAGCCCTAATGATGATAGCACCTGAGAACTCTTAAATGAACAAATTTGGAGGTAATACTGTTAATTTTCGAATGGTCAACTTCTTGGCCAGGCCGACAGATGCTCTGTGCCAGAGCAAGAGACATGAAGATGGTTGAATGACTCTTGAATTAGGATTGCAATGCATCGGATCGCTTTATTTAGTTGCGATTCGAGAGGCAAACCCGACCGAGCGACTGACCTGCGCAGCCTCAGCAGCGACCTTGGGCGGAGGTAGGGAGCTTAGGGATTAGTGCGACACGTGATTTAATAAAAACGAGATAAAAGTCAGTGAATGGTTACATTATCAGCAACGAAATCATTTCTTTGATATTCCTTATTAAAACAGTTCAATATCCCCCCCCCATTCCGAATGTTGAAAACAAATCACATAAAATAAATATCATCTCTTCATAAAAACGAAATAAGAAAATTAAACCGTTGTGTAGTTTGATTTCATTGCTCCTTCACGAAATAATTAGCGATTTCTGTTTTAATTATCCGGTATACAAGTTACGCGCACATCGTCAGTTTAGGATTCACACGTGATTATACCTCCGACTAGACCGGTCCATCGGGGAGTGAGAATCACAGAGAAGTAAGGCGAGCAGTACAAGGATGGAGGAAGAGTATCACAGAGTCGGAATGCATGTTTAAAAGAGACAGATGACGAGTGAGTGTCACGGCGTTGGTGAGCGAAGATAACATAGACGGAAAACGATTATGTATTGGACAAAGCGCGAATATAACAGGGACAAAGACGAGTAAACAAGGGACGGAGAGATACTGTAAAAGAGACAGTGGACAAGTATGACAGCGACGTATGGCTAGTATTACTGAGATTTATGGCTAGTATCACCTCCGTCGGAGTGCTAGTAAGTGGGAAAGCTACGGCGGGCGAGTATTGAAGGGATGAAGGTTGGGTATAAACCGAATGGAGAGAGAGTCTGAAGTGGACGGGGGGCGGGTATAAAAAGGCAAAGAGCGATTATACCAAGAAATTATTGTGGGCTTAACATGAATGTAATGTAACAAGGAGGGAGTGCGGGTACTGGAGGGACGTAGTGCGGGTACAGGATGGACGGAGGGCGAGTATTACACGAACGGAGAGCGCGTTTTACAGGGTCGAGGACGGGTATGACAGACATCTATATCATGCAGAATGCTTTACAAATTATATTTCTTGATTCATTAAAGACATGCCATAATCATTTAGAAACAGTTAATATTCCTTTGATGTTATTAATAAAGGTGTTCTGAATATCGTGTGGGATGGTTTGATACAAACGACGTCGAGGAGAAATGATCCAATCATTTGTGTTCTGTAAACACTTCCCATTGATATTACTGCTGCACACTCCGAAACATTCCATTGGTTGATTTAGACGTAGCAGTTCTTTTTATTCGAAGCGAATACTCGACCACACGACAATAGATAGAATTCTCATCTGCCCCGTGTATTGTTCAAAAACACATTCGTGTTGTGGTAATCAAGAACAATGTTTGTGTTCAATTTAAATGCAACAACGTTAATATGAGGGAGTCTTTAGTGCCAAGACGAGAGCAATTCAAAGTTACGCGGACTACACGAGTGAAAGTACTAAGCCTCGATGACCGCTCCCATTGCAGAGAACGTCAAGAAGCACAGAAGAAACTTGCGTGTTGTTGCAACGCAGGAGTGCGTCGAGAGCCGACACTACCTACTTTACGGTCAACTTTTCGCAAGTTCTCCCTCAATTCATATTGCACATTTTTTACACCACCAAAAGTTTAGTCCACCGTCGCCGTGCCGTCAGTCTGTCCCAGCCAGTCATCGAGTGTGTTGCTGCTACTGGTTGACAGTTGCAGCAAATACAGCTGAGCGATAAAGGCAAATTGATGTGACCGAGCCGGTGATATGGCAGTTGCTCTCTATTCAGCCAAACATACGGTATTTTCTGTTACAGCTGCAGAGCGGCCACTGCTTCGATGTCAACTATTGCTGCTCGAACAATATTTTGAGAAAGTCATGTCCTACGAATAGTGCGCAACAAATTAATATTAATTTTAACATTTTCACGGATAGAAACGAATTGAGAAATGGGGCGATCTTGCTATGTGGTTTTTCCATAGGACTAAATGACACCAAAACAGTGACACAATGACCTTCTGTTTTTGACACCTGCTTTAGTAATGGATTCACTGTGTTTACATGGCATAATTATCAGCGAATTACTTGTCTCGTTTCCGTGGTGCACTGAGGATAGGACGGGAACCCGATCGGATGGAAACGGTGACTTCTAATATAGATATTTAACAGGAAGGACAAAAAAGATGTAATAATTTTAATAGATACTAAATAAAAGTTCAACAACTAACAAGTATGATATTTTATTTTATAATTGTTAAAGTACAACTAACAGTTTTGGTCAAGTTTCAGCCTATCAGATTATAGGAATGTCGTAATCGGCGTCGGCTTGAAATGGAGTGTCCCTTTCGGAATTGAACGAAATTAGGGAATCAGAATATCTCTATTGAAGAATTTAACGTAAGCCGTTGATGGTGCGGGGGATTGGAATTGGATGTATGACATCCAAATATAATATCGAAAAATGGCATTGATCGAGTCTGATTCGTATTTTTAGTCGGTTGTATTCTTCTTTCATCCGTTGAGGTTGACTTTGAATATTTTCTAAATGGAAAGCTCATTTCAGCGAATTCGCAATTGTTATCAGAATGACCTGTTGCTCCCGGTTGATCAATTCAAATTTCAATGCAAGGAAATAGTTATTAGGCTAATAAAATTATGACCAAAGATTACTCATTGTTTTGGATTTATGATACCTGCTCGTTAATGCAGCCTCCTTGATGTTTTCATCTCTCGTTTTCATTAATATGAGGGTGTTTTATTTCGAATCTTACTTAAAAAGAGCAAATATGTTCACATATCTTGACTTCAGCCACGTCATCCATCTTCTCATTGCCCTCCGGCTCTTGGATAAATGCCTTCAACATATTTCGGTGTTCAAGTTCCAAATAAAATTATGAACGGGTATATAGAAGAGATTGGAACAAGCGCCTCGGACGTAGGAAAATGTCAAATTCGACAGATCTGGAGCAGCCAGGTAGGGCCCTATAGGTTAGCTGCTCGTCTCCATTCTTGAGTTAGTTTCGAACTATTTCGAGTTTAACTATGCAGCTGAATTTGCCAACATTCTAAAAGCCTCTTTCGAAGTTGCAAGATCGTCAATACTCTTTGATATAACATTGGATAATCCTTATTTACAGACCATAATCTTTTGGGAAATATACATGCATGAATTTTGATGTAGATGTTAATGTGGGACAGTGTAGAGTACTCATTTTGTCGCAGCTAATAAATGGCCTATTAAAGTTCCTGCTCCTCTTAGCCAGAGACAAAAGGTGATTAACGATTGGAATTAACATGAACATAAATGCTTAAATAAATGAATATAAATTTATGCACTAGGTGTACTACCTGGTAATATTGTACTCTATAAGTGCGACTGGACAAGTTAAGTGAACGAGAAAAGTCTGCAGCAGTCACAGTAGCGCACGGAGGATAGGACGGGAAGTCACGAGACATGCTTCCTCTCCTTTTCTTCATCAAATTGACATACTGGAAGAGAATGCCATCCATTCCCGTTTTGGGTCAAGGCCCTTTACTTCAGAAAGTCCTTTGAGCGCAAGGGTTATACATAT
>SDVV010018068.1:0-13847 GCA_016164225.1 Gammarus roeselii
GCCTATCATCAAGGAGAGAGTTCGTGAGGCGTGCGGCCAAGGATTACTGCCTATCATCAAGGAGAGAGTTCGTGAGGCGTGCGGCCAAGGATTACTGCCTATCATCAAGGAGAGAGTTCGTGAGGCGTGCGGCCAATGATTACTGCCTATCATCAAGGAGAGAGTTCGTGAGGCGTGCGGCCAATGATTACTGCCTATCATCAAGGAGAGAGTTCGTGAGGCGTGCGGCCAGTGATTACTGCCTATCATCAAGGAGAGAGTTCGTGAGGCGGGCGGCCAATGATTACTGCCTATCATCAAGGAGAGAGTTCGTGAGGCGTACGGCCAAGGATTACTGCCTATCATCAAGGAGAGAGTTCGTGAGGCGTGGGGACAAGGATTACTGCCTATCATCAAGGAGAGAGGTCGTGAGGCGTGCTGCCAAAGATTACTGCCGTATCATCAAGGAGAGAGGTCGTGAGGCGTGCGGCCAAGGATTACTGCCGTATCATTAAGGAGAGAGTTCGTGAGGCGTGCCTCCGTTGCATGTTTATGAGAACAACTCATCCAGCACAAAGGATCAAGCTTCATTAGTTGCAGGTCGATGCCACAAGGTCCCTCTCATGCTGCGACTAAATAAATGCACTGCGACTGAGAAATAACGCAGACAAGGTGAGAAAACTGCATCACAGGGCGTGTGGGACAGCCTCTAGGCTAGTTCGGTCCACAAAGCTGACATAAGAGAATAGACATTGCGGAAGACAGCGAAAATAACCGATAAAAGCTTGATCGCCACGCACAGGAGCATAGTAGAATCATCAGGAATTCGGTTGGCCCGCTATTGAATGTTGATAGTGCCTACAGGAAGTCACCAGAGGGCATCACAAGTATCCTAAATCGCTTATTTCCTTCAGTGTACATGATCGTGTAATTAACCTTGACAAGAGCGTGTTCACGCGAGAAGAGGTAATTCAGCGACTCGAGTTCATTGGGCTCGATGGACTCCTTCCAAGAGTATTCGAAGAAACGCACGAGCAATTGGTGAATTCCCTGGTCTATTTATCCCATTTATCAATACCGTATGGCGTGGTTCTGAGAGCTTAAGTATTTTTATTGCAATCCGGCAAAGCTGGGCAACAGGATCGCGCCAGGCTATCCGGGCGCAAGCACAGAGTCGCATTTCTCAGGCGACGTTTGAGTGGGCTCCCGTCACCACAGCGGTGCCCCAGGGCAGCAAACTGAGTCTGGTCTTCTTTCTCATCGATGTGATTGGCATGGATGGGAGGATTCTGCGTAGGTAGTGGAATTTGCCGATGACACTAAGCTCTGTCATGCTGTTTGGAGGGAGTGGAATAGACTAGCATTTCAACATGAACTCGAAAAACTCATCGAAAATCTGAAGAGTGACAGATGTCCTTTAAGGTTGCAAGTTTTATCGTTATGCAAATGGGGTGTAACAAGGCCAAGTTCAGATACACGATGGCAGGTATCATCTTAGCACCTCTCGATCATGCGTGAGATTTGGATGTGAGATTTGGATTTTGAACATCTTACAATGGGACGCACAGATCGCGGAACGTTGTGAGACAGCAAACTGAAATCTCGGTTATGTTTCTCGTATTTTTTTATGCAAAGCAAAGGCCACAGTGTTGCCCACATCGAGTCTGCAGTTTAGTTCTGGTCTCCACACATGCGGGGCGACATAGTAAAACTAGAACGCATTCAACATCGCGTAACCAAGTTAATCCCGCTGTTGCGTCCCCGCAGCTACTGGGATTGGCTCAATGACCGTTGCACCACCACCCTCTAACATCGGAGGCTGAGGGACCAGTTTATTGAAATTGAAAGTCTTTTAAGGCGGCAACAATGTGAGCCCTGTAGACCTCTTCGACAATGACTACAACCATCGTACCCAAATCTACAGCGCGAAACTTGTTGAAAAACTATTGCAATTTCGAGGATTTGGAACAACGTACCAAGCCGTGGTAGTTGAGACCGAATCCAAGAATGCGTTCAAAACGTACTCGATAAACACCGGGAGTAGGATGAGTTGAGGAGTCCTTCTGGAGACTGATCTGAAGACCTGTTGGGTACGTGACGTGTGAAGGTAGGGTGTCCAGTGAACCTCAATCCATCTACTACCAATTGTTATGCAGTGACGTGAAAGCCCCCTCTCTTCAATTCTGAAAATGCTCTGGAGAGTCCCATAGCTATCAGTGCATAAGTAAGACCAACGACACCAGTATTTAAATATTGTCCCGGATTTCCTCACTAGAATCTGATGTCGGTCACTCATGGAAGTACCCAGTGTTGTGGAAAACAGAGTGGGAGAATGAAGAACTGGTACTCACACGGCGCATCCCAGTTGGCTGTCGGGTGATCTCAATATATCACGGACAACGAGAGAGTCTACCTGAGTAGTTTTTACCAGCTACAAAGACTAGCTTTGGGCGACTGGGGTGGCTCCCAGAGTAACCGGGTTACCAATGGAAACCCGACATGATTTCTCATAGACGTGCCGTGCGGCGCGCTGATGGGGTTATCAGAGTGTAGGAGAACTAACAGTATTTCCGATTCACAGCAGATTCTTTTCCAGGGCGTTGTTTGTTGTAGCGGAGACAACTAACAATTTTATGTTCTGCAGCTCAGATTCGATTCGGGATCCAGAGCGGCGACGAGCAGAACTACGCCAATTTAATGTTTGTACCTCTCATCATCAGCTGTTCCGAGTAGTCATAGGTAAACATAAAAATTATTATATCAAATTGAAAAGATGGGCACCCTCCTATCGAAGGACCTATTCTCGACACGATGAGGATCCCTATGTTTTGTTTCTATTGAAATTTAAATGCTTATGTGCCTTTTTTGACCTGACCCTAGAGCTGCCAAGGCAACTCTAACCCTTAAGACGTCCCGCTGACATCTCACCTTGAAGCTGCTAAGTTCTTCAAGGTACCACAAGTGTATTGAAGATATTTGATTCTGAAATTGAAATTGGACCATTGTGTTCAATTAAATTTTTAAAATTTAGATGTTTATGTGCCTGGAGCTGCCAACGACAACTTCATTGTATATAATTGACCTTTTGAGATCTCGTCATGCGCGCTGAAAACATATTTACCTGAAAGTTTGGGGAAGACCACCACAAATGTAACTGGGCTTGGTGCTCTCTATTTGTTTGCGTTTATATTCAACATTCATAATTTGAAGCTCATTTCGATGTACCTCAATACCTAGTTGGGGAGCCCTATTACCTCGTTATCTCCGGGGCGAGCCAGTAGACATGCATTCGAGGGGGGGGGGGCAGTCCGTGGATCGTATGGGCATGTCCATCTCTTCTCGGCTGTCTGAGGTTCGTCTGACAGGAACTTAGAAGTTTATTTTTCCTGCTGTGACTTGCTCAGATAGCAATGAGGTGGTAGCTATCAGGTACTAGTGGTGGTAGCTGCAAGCATTCTCTTGTATCCTTTTCATCATTCTTTTCCTGTATGGGTGCGTGAATTTATAATGCTCCGTTGACTATTCCCATCATTCGTTATCTGAAACAACTCCAAATGAGCACCATGTCTACTTCTCTTTCCCCAACCTAATCTAATCTAATCTACCCACTCATGTTTCTTCATTACGTCCCGCTGCGTATTCTACTTGACCTCCGAAATGATACATTGCGTGCTTCAATCATCCCGTTATTCACTGCGTCCCAAGCTCAGCTCCGGCAGGCTCCAAACACAAAATGTTGAGGGATCCAACCTCCTACTCCTCCTCCCGCCACTACCCCTCCCCCATCTGTTTCCACTGTTATCCCCATTCTTTGCATCGCCGGTGATTGACATGATCGCTGCCAAGGGGAAAAAATGTCCTTCCCAAAGTACTGAAACATGTTGGACGGAAAGCCAGGCACTTTTCCTGAACATTTTTACAAATTCCATGCGTAGTCGGATAGTGTGAAACAAAAATAACATGGCATGGAAACTTCGAACGGAGGATTGTCAATGAAAGTATAATGGCAAATCTGGGCAGTAGAATCCACAAATAATGGATGTGACTCAACAATATTTTGTCAATTCGTTCCATACATAGCATAGACTGAGGCCTTGTGTCATCTAAATGAATTTTAGGTATGGTAACCCTAAAATCATCAACATGTAAATTTATGGAGTGAAAAACAGCAGTGATGAATTAAAATGCGTGTTATATATTTAACCTAAACAATATTCTCCGTTTTTACAGGTTTCAACCATTCAAAAGCAAAGCAGTGCTTTTATGTTATTTCAATTGACGAGACACATTTTTAATTCTACAAATAAAGCCGTAAGTTAATTGTTTGCAATTACTTTCAATGATAAAGTTTAGAATTCCTCTACATGGCAACTTATATCGGATCCCCTCTCTGTATGACGAATTATTGGATTCTTTCATGGAGAGAAAATCGTCTTAACCTTCTGTACAGAAACTCCAATCGATTTCCTCGAATCCCACTTTTTAGGTTTCTGTAATATGATTGTAAAATGAATCGAATCCCTCTATATACCAACTGTTAAAAAATATCTTTACTGGGCAACATATCTACTGCCTCAATAATAATAATAATAATAAGAATAATAGTCATTATTGAAGCACTCGATGGTGCAATAATGATTACATATTAACAAGTTTGATAGAGCATTCCTACCAATACATTCAAATTACGAGCCAAAGGAACACATATGGATGGATACATGACAGAGTAGGAATGAAACACGCGACATAGATTCTTAGATTGAGTTAGTGCCTTGATACAGTTTACGCGCCTGGATACATTTTATGCCCCTCTCCCACATGAATATGTATATAACAAAGCTCAATGTTAGAGAGGTAAAGCACATAACTACCTGTTAACCAGTCAATCAGGGACGTCTCCCAGGCCAACATCCACTTACATACAATGGGCCACATCATGGGCGGGCAGATAGATGTCAAACATTACTTCTATTCATATCGGGAATTGGGATATTCCTGCACCAGCAGCATTCTGTCCCACCTCTCTATTATTGGAGATAATTCGTATCCCTCATTATTACATAAAGCCCCAGGAAGGATTATTAGGTTTTATAATACGCTCATGAAGGGTATCAGCTCTTTTTCTAGCTCGTACCGTAAGACAGTCAACACTATGACGCGAATACAAGGCTAGCGCTCGTTCTTCTAGGTACACCAACCAGCCTCTGGAAAATATCACTGTTTGCTACTCTCAGTTTACTGATGGTGACTCGTAAATACAGTAGATATGGCAGCAGTAGGTTTTAAAGAGCTATATTTTAACATCTGTCGTGCAGAAGTTGAATTTCCTTCTAAGCTGATTGTCTCACCGGTCATTTGTTATTAAGTGATCTAAGTAGAGGAACCTGTCACATAATTCAACTGAGTATCCAGTTTTTAATCTCTTGACCGCTGATTCAAGCTCCCACATATTGACAATGTGGCGCATCTTATCGAGTCCCCCTCTTCATGACATCTTATCGACTGTCAATACATGGCAACTCTAATCGAATCCCTCGATATGGCAACTCTTATCGAATCCCTCGATATGGCAACTCTTATCGAATCCCTCGACACGGCAACTCTTATCGAATACCTCTCAATGGCAACTCCTACCGTATTCCTCTACTTGACAACTTTGGAACCTCACTATGGCAATCCTTATAGAATCCTCCTGCATGTCAACTTATCGGAGCCCTCGAAGCGGCAACTCGTATCAAATCCCTTTGTGCGTCAGCTCTTATTGAAACCTTTTGTATACTAACTCGTTGTGAATCCGTCTATGGCAACTTATCGAATCCCTTTGTGCGTCAGCTCTTATTGAAACCTTCTGTATAGTAACTCGTGGTGAATCCGTCTATGGCAACTTATCGAATCCCTTTGTGTGTCAGCTCTTATTGAACCCTTCTGTATACTAACTCGTGGTAAATCCGTCTATGGCAACTTATCGAATCCCTTTGTGCGTCAGCTCTTATTGAAACCTTCTGTATACTAACTCGTGGTGAATCCGTCTATGGCAACTTATCGAATCCCTTTGTGTGTCAGCTCTTATTGAACCCTTCTGTATACTAACTCGTTGTGAATCCATCTATGGCAACTTATCGAATCCCTTTGTGTGTCAGCTCTTATTGAACCCTTCTGTATAGTAACTCGTGGTGAATCCATCTATGGCAACTTATCGAATCCCTTTGTGTGTCAGCTCTTATTGAACCCTTCTGTATACTAACTCGTTGTGAATCCGTCTATGGCAACTTATCGAATCCCTTTGTGTGTCAGCTCTTATTGAAACCTTTTGTATAGTAACTCGTGGTGAATCCGTCTATGGTAACTTATCGAATCCCTTTGTGTGTCAGCTCTTATTGAAACCTTATGTATAGTAACTCGTGGTGAATCCATCTATGGCAACTTATCGAATCCCTTTGTGTGTCAGCTCTTATTGAACCCTTCTGTATAGTAACTCGTGATGAATCCGTCTATGGCAACTTATCGAATCCCTTTGTGTGTCAGATCTTATTGAAACCTTCTGTATAGTAACTCGTGGTGAATCCGTCCATGACAACTTATCGAATCCCTTTGTGTGTCAGCTCTTATTGAAACCTTCTGTATAGTAACTCGTGGTGAATCCGTCTATGGCAACTTATCGAATCCCTTTGTGTGTCAGCTCTTATGGAATTTTTCTGTATAGTAACTCGTGGTGAATCCGTCTATGGCAACTTATCGAATCCCTTTGTGTGTCAGCTCTTATTGAAACCTCCTGTATAGTAACTCGTGGTGAATCCGTCTATGGCAACTTATCGAATCCCTTTGTGTGTCAGCTCTTATTGAAACCTTCTGTATAATAGCTCGTGGTGAATCCCTCTTTAGCAACTTATCGAATCCCTCAATGTGGCAACTCTTATGGAATTTCTCTGCATGAAGACTTATCAAATCCTTCCATGGGGCCACTCTTCTCGAAAACCTCTCTATGACAACTCAAATCGTTTCACTTTACTTCGCAACTTATCGAATCCATCTACGGATGGCAAACCGTATCGAATACATCTATGTAATATCTCCTATCTAATCCTTCAATTTATCAACTTTTAATGAATCCCTTTTCAAGCCGACTCCTATTGAATCCCACTATATGACAATTCGTATCGGATCCCTCTATATGACAACTAGTATCGAATCCCTCTATATGACAATTCGTATCGAATCCCTCTATATGACAACTTGTATCGCATCCCTCAAAATGACAACTCGTATCGAATCCCTCTATATGACAACTCGTACCGAATCCCTCTATATGACAAACCGTATCGAATCCCTCTATATGACAACTCTTATCGAATTCCTCTATATGACAACTCGTATTGAATCCCTCTTTATGACAACTCAAACACTCTTCATGACAACTCTTATCGAATCATTCTAAATGGCAACTCTTTGGATTTATCGTGGCTCTCTCGGAACGAGTCCTTGACTGCATGCATCTTTGGACGCAGTTTGCCACCACAATGGTGATTCTGAAACGCATTAGCTAAGTCAACAATTTTGAAAACTTCCTAACCGAATAATTTTTGTCAGCTTTATTTACAGTTTTCTTGGATTCCACGCGGTCTGTTTTTTTTTATTGCGGACGGGATTGTTTATGCTACGACGGTGTTCAGTTTTCGGATGCGTCCGCGTGACTAGAACAAAATTAATGTCGTTTGCACGTAATTTTTCATACTAAACAAATTTTTGACCCATGGGGCGACCGTGCGTCTAAACAGGTTCATCCGCTCTTAATTTTCTTATTAAATTCTTGGTCTTTGTGTCTCAATGTATTTATGTGTGTTATTTTTTTGTGTTAGGCATTACAATATTTGCCAAGTCAGCAAGAAACTGCAAGAAGAACATGACGATTATAAAATCGATGCAAACCGGTAGATTTTTCTTAGATTGATATAGTAATAGGACAAAATATCTTTAGATTGCTCTGTGTGCATACTCCAGGTGCAAAAAAACTTCATGTAGATATAGTATCCAAGTGATTTCATTACGATTTTTGTGACGTTAATGTCTTAATGAAGGCTAATTTTGGGCGTCTAGCTTCAAAATCGGCTCATAAGAATTTTCTTTGTTGTAAAGCAATCACAATATTGTATAACAAAACAAAGGCCTAACCCATATAGACTAGTGAGTGATCCGCATATTGCGGTACGAGACGATCAAAGTCTGTCTACCATAAAAATGGTAGACACGCAGAAACTGACTTGATAAGGATATCGAACTGATGTGAGGTGCAGCGTCAAATGAAACTTGAAACCCTTCGACTTGATGACATTGCTGTGTTAAGACAATGTTGGTCCACACACTCCTGCCAGTCATTTCAATGAACATGGATTGTCAGTGCCATACCCACACGTAAATTATGTACACATTCGTTGGTGTAGTCAGTAAAAACGTTAAATATTCAATATTCGAAGCATGGGTTCTCAAATGAAGAAACTTTTGAACGGTCCCATAGCTGATGGGGAGATGTCAGTGGAGATAATAGCATCATTCATGCAATGGGCCTCCTACCAACCTCTCTCCCGGTCCTCTAGTCGAGTATCATGGCGTGTTATTCTAATTTCGCGCCGCGACGGCTCCAAAGAACGGCCTGTTTTCCTGTAATATTCCCGACCCGGGGAAAAGGGGAGACTTATACATCAGAGATGTAACAGGAACTGGGGGAGATAATTGGATGGGGGGTGGTGGATAGGTGGAGCTAAAACACGAGAAGGGTGGGAGAAGAAATTGGTGGAGGTGGATGGACAATATTCCACAATTTTAGCTCCATGGTGTCTCATCGAGAGTCGTTGAAAAATGCTTGCCAGAAAATGGCGGCATCGGGAAAGTACCAAGCGGAACATTGATGATCGATTCAATTTTATGTGCGATCCAAAGCTTCAATCACTTCGCAACCTGAAATTATCATACTATTTTGAACTTGAGTAAATATTCTTCGCTATGTTTAAACACATGCACGTAATAAAAATTCACGCAAATTATGTAAAAATAGTTTAAGAAGTGAGTTCGTGGTCGATTAATCATTGGTAAATTTAATTCGATATTGCAGATAATGTTTTCGACTTGACTGCATGTTCGTAGCCCATGAAATCCACCAAGAGGGGCGGATTTAGCATGTATGAAACTTCGCTTTAAATAATTTCCAGCTGCATTCCTTCGATTCTTCTTGATCCTTAGGGGGATGGGAGGGTGGGGGTAGGGCGCATCGCCTTATCTCTTCCTTTTAATAATCACCTGCCTAACCTTTTAGTGTCTAGTTGCTTGTTTTCTACCTTGAAGTGGCTGCTATGACACTTTCTTTGCATGACCGGTGTAATTTACTCCGTAAAACACGACGGAGGAATGAATATTAAAAAACATAAAACCAAAGTACCACCTGAAGACATGAAATAAATAATTTTGAAAATGGGACAAAATATGAATTGCTCAAAGTATATTTGCAAAATTTAAAACTGACAGACGTAAAAAATACATTTCGGAGTATATAACTTAGCGAATTGATTAGTTATGAACGACAAACAAGCACGTGAAATATGGAGAAAACATCAAGGAATATTCTTGCTCCAAAGTGAATTCAACAAATTGATGTTTTAAGTAAACCAACATCCGTTAATCAAAAGAAATCCACAAAGTTTTTATTAAAAGCAAAGGGAGAATACAGATTTATTTTACTGTGTATTGCATTTATCAAAGGGTGGCAGTCCCACTCGCACGATACATGAGCGCTTGGTTTGCGGTATGGGAAGCTCACCTGGGATTTCCCGACAGATAAAGTGAGCTCAAATTATTGTTGAAAAATGGAAAGGCAAACTGCGCTCATCAATTTGGCTGCATGATACTAAAATGTATATTTAAATAATACCGCAAGTGTCGATCCTTCGATTTTTGCTCCTCCCTAACATTATTATTGACATTGTAAACACAAGCGATTGGTTATTTTATGACCTTTTGCAGATGTTACTACACTTTATTCAACCTGAAAAAATATTTGTGATACTATTGATATTATGAATTATCAATTGGTCCACATTCCAGCCTGGTTCACATCAAATAAGTTGGCGCAACCAGTCGAAGATGTAACAAAGACAAAGTTTCTTGATCTGATAGTTGACGAGACTTAACTGAAATCACGTACGTTACTTGTGGAAAATTTATCCAAATCGTGTGGCATCCTCTACAATATTTGAAATTATATTATATCTTCTGCTGAAAGTCTCATGAACAACAGCCTCCAGTCTACAAAACAAACCTTTGACCTAATATTCGTAGTCAAAAGGGTGTCCTTAGAACACACACTATCACCTGCTAGCAGACGTAACTACACTTTGCCTCTCTTTTGTCAATGTAATATTCTCCCATTACGTTTCTTTGTACATTTTCGGATGCATTGTTTGATCAGAAAGCTTTGAATAAATACCCTTACCTTGAGAATTACCCTAGGTATATTATTCGAAACAACACGGAAGAGCAAATACACCGTAACTCGTCAACACAATTCCAACTATTTACTTAAGACAGTGATGCTGAAACTTGAAATTCGATTTATATACTATAGATATAAGGGCGTGTAGTAGTAGAGGTAGCGACAAACGCCAACTAATATTATACCTGTTTGAACTCGTACATGCAAAAATTCAAGAATTTAAATTATTTCCTCTATGCAGTTTACCATGTAAAGTATTCGTTATTCGTCAGTCATTTAAAGGTTATTTTCAATCAGTTTTTTCTTGTTATCATGTTCATGTAGAAACCTGTTTAGTTATCAGACCCATCTTTTATGACTCATTGAAATTTATATTTCTTGTGCAAGTATACGTCTATCGATCTTACTCGTTGTGATTATTGTTCTTGAAATCAATAGTACAATGCAACGTTTTTATGTCTTGACTTATTGCCCAATGGAGACTAGATTGTGTCCTCCCCTATCGACTGGTGGGATTTGGAGGTGAAATTATTCATTACTCTTTGTTATAAGTTAATATTAAGTCTATCATACTAGCAAATTTTGTCTTCAGAGCAGCTCACACTGATGATGACTTGGTACATATCACCCGTGTATACTGATATTTATGTTATTTGTCAACCTGTTATCATACCTAAATAAATCCTTAGTAATATTAGTGTTGAATTATGAAAGTCTGAATTATTACAACATCAATAGAATTATTACAACCTCAATTCCGTCCTCCCTCAATTCCATCCAACCTCAATTCCGTCCTCCTCCCTCTCTGTCAGTCTTTGCAGCATCATGAACCCATATTTCAGTGGGAAGGAGCGTCTCTTCAACTTGCTTACAGATCAGCGCACATACAACCACAGAGGAGTCCTTCGATGGAGTATTCTCTCTCCCTACCATCATTCGGATCCTTCTTCTTCTTTTGGCCTACCTCGATTGACGTCACTCTGCCTTTGAAGGTCTTTTTGCATACTGAATTGAGAGGGACGACTCCAAGAGTCAAGGTAGAGGAATCTATAAGTTTTTTGCTGAGTGTTTTATGCCTATCGAGCTTCCGGCCCACTGAGCTTATCTCCCACCGAGCTTCTCGCCCACTGATGTTAGCACCCACCGAGCATCTCGACCACTGGACTTCTCACCCTTTGAACTTCTCACTTCCTAAGCTTCTCACCCAATGAGATTCTCGCACACTGACCTTCTCGCTCAATGAGCACCTCACCCACTGAGTTTCTCGACCACTGAAGTTCTCGCCCATTAAACTTATGCCCTTTAAATTTTTTCGCCCACTGATCTGCACGCGCACTGGGCTCACGCGCACTGAGCTCACGCCCACTGTGCTCCTCGCCTAGTGAACTTATCACCCACTAAGCTTTCACTCAATGAACGAGATTTCGCTACACTTATCTTCTTGCTTACTAAACTTCTTACTCACTGAGCTTCTCGACCTCTTAGCTCCTTGCCTGCTGGGATTCTCGGTAGACGAGTGTCTCGCCCACCGTTTCTCGCCCTAACAGCTTCCCACCCACCGAGTTTCTCGCCCACTTCAATTCTCGCTTGCTGTGCGTCTCATCTGCCGCCGAGAAGTACAGAACTGTTCGCCTCCCACAGAACTGGTCCTCCCACAAAACTGTTCCTCCCACAGAACTGTTCGCCGTTCTTGTACTATTATTTCAACCCACTCTCTGTTACGCATGCGTTGTTTTAATCTTTAGATACGGCACTTTAAGGGACATAAAATGACTTTATTACAGGAAAAAAAATTTGGTTGTATCGTTCATTGAGATTTCTACTTTCGAACCAATTTGACCATTCAACCTAGCTTCCGTTGTTTCTTCGCATTGATAGAGTCGTTAATGCTGTTTGAAATTGAAATTTAAAACTAGGTTGAGCTTTAATATTGTCTAAATTTCAATTCTAGAATTTGTTTTGATGTTTGTTTTGACTAGTGATGGTATTATCTGTTTTAATTCCCGAGTCAATCCTCTTAAACCAGTCTTATGGGCCGTCGTTGACGAATGGTCAGCGTTCCCGACTGCAGTTCCCAGTTTCTGGTGCTGCGTGTCGTGAGTTCGAGTCCTAGCAAAGAAACTGTAGTCTTGTGGTGGGTAGATTGGGGATCTCCCCCCTCTCTGTCAGCCAAACTAGCCACCCTCCTAATAATGGTGAACATTTGTATGTTTACTTATAAATCTCCAGTTAGTTACTCTGCCACCCTCTGCTGGTTGCACAATTTCAGTTCTCTAGATTTTTTTGAGCTGCCTCTTCTCCATAGCCGTCCAGCTCAGATTTCTTTTCATAACGAAAAAAAAATCATCTCCTACTAACTACCATGGTGGAACATACGTAAATCTGACTGGTAAATGTACAAAATATGACATGAAGTTGATTGTGCCTGTGGTCTGAACTGCTCTACCTATGTTTTGGGGATATTTTAACTTTGTATTCTAATACGCTAAACATATTTTTTCCAAGCCAAGCTAAAAAAGTGTAGATGTGGAAATGTTCTCTATCTTTAATTGATTGATAAGAAACAGACAGGATATAATCTACGCACTTATTTTAATTCATCTAAGTAGAACGTCTTCGTTGCTGAACAGGCATTCTGACCCCATGTGATGTCAAAATCAAAAATCAAAATCAAAATCATTTATTGAAGAATGTTTACATAGTTCATAAACATCCTGCAAGCCAATATATAAGCATCAAATGATGCTTTTCTGGCAATCAAACATCTTATTCAAACTAAATCATGTACCCGGATTCACAGAAACAAACAATCCTATAACTAAATCAAAACAGATACAAGTTACGTAGAATATCAAGTAGAATCACTAACAACAGAAGGAGTTACGTAGAATCACTAACAACAGAAGGAGTTACGTAGAATATCAAGTAGAATCACTAACAACAGAAGGACACAACAAAACAAATTGCTCAGTGGGGTTGTGGATGCATATCCCATTGGCCAGGATAGGTGATCTCTCTGATGCTGGCTCGTGTTCTAGTGCAGAGGTTGGTATCGCATTCAAGTCAGGGTAATGCATAGGTTGGTATCGCGTTCGAGTCAGGGTAATGCATAGGTTGGTATCGCGTTCAAGTCAGGGTAATGCATAGGTTGGTGTCGCGTTAAAGTCAAGGTAATGTTTCTTAACTCATGCTGCTGCCATCAAAACTTTTTTTCCTAATCACGGAAGATCGAGCGGCAATTGACTTAAAAAGTTCTCCAACGAGCTCTGGAACGAGATGAAGGAGGGGGTGAAGGCCAACGAGCTCTGGAACCAGATGAAGGAGGGGGTGAAGGCCAACGAGCTCTGGAACGAGATGAAGGAGGGGGTGAAGGCCAACGAGCTCTGGA
>SDVV010018069.1:0-13847 GCA_016164225.1 Gammarus roeselii
TACACCAAGACGGCATAAAAGGATGGACAACCTGCTAGTTCAAGATCAACGTGGAACACAAGACCCGGTCAAGCAAAGTACTATACTGTGTGATTCTATCAACATTGCCGCCGTACCATGGCACAGGTAAGCATTTAATTCTATCCCGGCATTAACGAGGTTGTATGTATTAAAGGTACATTTCAGCCAGGTACACGCTCACCGAGATAAGGATCACCGCCCTCACCGAGAATCGAACCCGGGACAGACTGTTGACTGCCTGGAAGCTTGATGTAATCACACAGTATAGCACTTGGCATGACCGGGTCTTGAGTTCCTCGTTAGACGTGAACTAGCAGGTTGTCCATCCCGTTATGCCGTCTTGGTGTGGGTACTGGAATGAATAAATGTCCTCGAACACTGATAAAGAAATTTTTAGTTCCATCCGTTTTATGAATATGCTACATATTAACATCAAAAATATGTACAATTTAAATACATATCTACTTCAAGACAGCGCAATAAAAATTTATTCAAATTATGATAAAAAGGTTTCGTAAACAATTTTCTCGTGATTCATTTTAAACGAAGTTAAATTTGTAACGACACAATGATTCACTGCGTAGTTAGACATTGGGCGTCCTCACTGCGTAGCTAGACAAAGGGCGTCCAAACTTTCCTCAGGGAAAGAAACTTCACGTGTCAGTTGGCATGGGTTGCATTTTCAACCTCGTTTAGAGTAACACAGCCACCTAAACTACTCTCGCCGAATAACACAGCCACCTAAACTACTCTCTCCGAATAAATCGAAGTTGCAAGAGTAGTCTACGAGACGCCCGTGCCACTGTGAAGTAACGTTTTGGATGTGTACACTGGTGACCTTCCATACACACATGTCGTGACACGTATGGTAATTTGATGGGAATTGCTTTACTTTTTGTCTATATTCCATAGGAAGGGTACTCATAGTCAACACATAAGCAGTATAATGAACAACCCGGGACAAGAAATAATTCACGGCATAAAATATGTGCGGTAAAATCAACCGGCACCAATAGCAGAGTGGCTCCTCCACTGCAGGAACAGAGGGGCTAAGAAACCATAAAATAGGTGATCACGACGAAACGATTTTGCCAGAGTGGAACGAAGTTTTACCCCTACATTAGTTGCATATCCGGTTTATTTTTAGGTATTACCTTTTAATCTCATAAAGGTACAGATGAGTGTCAGCTCTCAAACAGGTCAAAGTTCTAAGCCGTGATGAAACTATATTTAATACTGTAAAAAGTGACGCGTGGTAAGGTCGAGATTTTTTTTATAAGTTTGAAACATCAAAGTAACAAAATCTCATTACTGCAAAAGTTTCAGCAGTTTGTAATATTGGTACGACGCGGGGAGGAAGAATTCAAGAAAGTTGACAAGTCCACAAATTTAATTCGCGAGCATTTATTTGCATTAAGTAGTTTAAACACTCTGCTCAAGGAGGTATTCCTAAATTTCCACCAAAAATATGTAAATCAACGCTTTTTGTAACAACTTTTTGCAGCCATTCTGTGCAAACAAATTTAGCACTTTTTCAAATTTTGTTTTCCATGTCGCTCCTGCATTTTTTAATTCAAGTGTTCATTTTTTTAAAAAGAGTATTCAAAACACGCAATTCTAAATTCATAACTTGAACTAAGAGACTTTCTAATAGAGTGACATCTCCCAACCATGAAGAGACCTTGGAATTAGCTAAATATCTTCAGCAGAGTGCGAGACCCCTTTGAGCAAGTAAGGCACCATTAACCGAATGAGAGATCTTCAATCAAGTACGAGTTCACCAACCATGAGAGAAAGAGATCACTAACCTAGAGGGACATTCAAATGAACGAGTTACCTTCAACCGATGGAGTTTTAAACCGATTGAGGCCTTCAACTAGAAGAAATCTTCAATCGAATGAAAGACACCTTCAGTCGAGTGAGAAAACCTTCAACAGAGTGAGAGAAGCCTCACACCAAATAAGACCTTCAACCAAGTGAGACCTTCAACAAAGTGAGACCTTCAACCAAGTGAGATCTTCAACCAAGTGAGATCTTCAACCAAGTGAGATCTTCCACCAAGTGAGATCTTCAACCAAGTGAGATCTTCAACCAAGTGAGGTCTTCAACCAAGTGAGGTCTTCAACTAAGTGAGATCTTCAACCAAGTGAAAGAAATCTTCAACCATCAAGAACTGATTCACTCCATGCAAATGACATGGTCTTGAATGGATTTCATTCAGTCTCTCACAGGGGAATTTATTCATATCAAGAAACCCATCTGCTAGGGGAAAGACTTTTGAAAATAATTTTCCTCGAACGAAGTCAACATTTAACCTTTATATACTAATTAACCCTACATATATCAATTGATTTACAGTTAGTGTGATCTGTTTCTTAATCACTCGCCTGTCGATTATACTGAAAGCAGAAAAACCCTCTTGACCGGTAAAAAAACGCTATGAAAATTCCCTCGAACGAATTTGAAATTACATTCACCAACTAAATGCAGCCGTGACGCACCCGCCTCTTCCTCGAGCCCTTCCCTCTCGACTCAACCCTGACAAGGAGGATCATATTCAACAAGAAGTTTTATAACTCCTGTTGAAACATTGCTGTCGCTAGTTGAGTTTGACGATTCCGACGACAGTCTCCCAGACCTGTAGAAATTGCCAGATGAATAGATTTGATTAAAGAGTAATCCGTCCATCTCCACCAGAGCCATGGCGTGAAGGTCATCATTATTGCGGCTGGTTCGCACTCCAGCATGTACGGAAACAGAAAGTTTATTAAAATTCAATTTCTTGACTCTGGCATGCATCCACACTTGTGTCATGGAAAAAATATTCATGAATGTTTTTCTTCCTCCTCGCTGGTTTATTCATGTTTTTTCTTCTTCAGGAGACCTTGGTAGTTACACTGCACGGTTATATTGTTCCCTTCTCGTTTCGTTGGTATATAAACACGTTCGTGCTGAGAAAATACCTTGATATTTTGTTCTCACTTAATATTCATGTTTCTAATATTAGAGAGTCAACCTCTACCGGAGCTCCGTCGCACGCTCCTGTGAACGCCCCCCAGATTCGCACTCCCCATGTGTGCGGGGACAGTAACTCCATTGGTATCGAAATCCTTTACGATTTCTCATTGTTGTTGTACACGCACGTGAGCTCACACAGTGGCTACGCTCAAAATAAACTTTAAGGTTGACAGTTACGAAAATTAGGACAGAGTATATTCTCCACATTCAGTCCGTGCGCACGGTAGTACGTACGGAAGTCTTAATAAACTCTCACATCGAAAACTATAAACACGTACAAAGGGTAACGAACAAATTCTGGATAATACTCCCCCCACGGACTTCCGTACACACGCTAGTGAGTACGGAAGTAATAATATACTCTCACATCAATAACTATAAACTCGTACAAAGGTTTACTAACAGATTCTGGATTCTGCGCTCCCCGGTCAATACAGTGATGTACATCGTTGGCTGGAAGACCAATTTTTCTTAATCTTAACATTACAGCCTAAAATGTTCCAGTGGATTGGTTTTGCAGCGTAAAAGAAGAGGGTGTGGGAAAACAACGGAGGTCCCTTGGGCCTCAAGAAGGTCGAGAATGGTCCCAGAAGGGTCTCCCGAGACACCCAGAGTCCTTCTGGTCTCTCAGGTCCTTACGTCTCATCTCGTCTAGACATGTCTCGACCCTCCCGACTCGCCTTGACCTGCTTCGATCCACCTCACCTCCTCAGCGCAAGTACATTGTGTGCTGAAACAACTCTTTTGCTTGATATGGAAATAAATATTTAATATGTTGCAATGAATAAGATTCGAAGCGGGGGAAAGAGGAGGCGGGCTCTCTGGGGTCCCGTAGGGTCTCAAGAGAGTCTGAAAAGGTTCAGGAGGTCTCCAAAGGTCTTATGAGGCCCCAAAGGGTCTGAAAAGGATCCCGAAGGGTCTCAAAGGGATCCCGAAGAACTTCTAGGGCGTCCCGAAGGGTCTCCAGCGGAACTTAAAGAGTCTCTAGGGAGTTCCAGAGTGTGTATAGGCGGTCCCAAAGGGTCCTCAAAGTCCCCCTGGTCCCTCGGGTCTCCTCGATGTAACCAGTCTCGACTTGTCTAAACTCTACACCCGTCGACTCGTTTCAGCTCGCATCAATACGTCTCAACTTGCCTCGCCCCCTCCACGCAGCGCCATGGATTGCCACGACAAATATTCACACTCGACGATCAGAAACAACATCACTTACAAAGCAACCATGAGTGCGAACTCTCTTACCGTCGATTGGACCAACCAAACACCGCGCAGAGCACACGCGCCCAAGGGTCCTGCGGGTTTCTACCAGGAGTCTTTGGGGGATCTTGGTGCCGCAATAGATATGCCCATTATGCCAATACAATCGCTCTTCAAAATTCTAACTGATCGACATCTTCGCCGGCGTTCCTTGCCAAAAGACATGCATTTTGTACACTCGCATCAATCAACCAAGTGAACAGTGGCCACCACCAATTCTTACCTTTGACAGCAATCCTATATGCATTGATGTTCTGATCCATTCGGTGAGTGCCTCCCATGTTTTGGTTATTCATATATATAACAGGCGGTATAGGTACTTGAATATGTTTCCGATTTCTTAGACCAGGGCTTGACACTTCCTACATAATCATCTCCGAGAAAAGTTGATGCAACTGTCACTACCGCATTGTCTTAACATCTGGTCAGGTTTACGCATGTATCATCCAATGCACCTGTGACAGATTCAAATTTATCAACACTGCGGCTTCCATCTAAGTTCTCATCGCCAGAATCTTCGTCCGTTAGATCATGAACATCGGGAGGTTCTATGTATATTCCATATTCACCGCCATCTTCCATAAGTACGTCCAAATTTTCATTCACGCCAAATGATCTGTGGAGAATAACTCAATACAGATTTTGTGCTCGTATCCTCCTAGTGGTACCATACGGTACCGCAATGTTTAATTTAATGTTGCAACTATATTATAATGAATAATAGTCATACATCTGCATGAAACTGCTATTATGCATCTATTCTACTGTAATATTTATTAAATATTTGTAAGTAATTATTTAGGAAGCAATTATAAGTTACTTTTGTGATGCGACATCTCGAGACAGTGTCATAGAGCAATCATAAAAACACACAGCTTCCCTACGTTGGCGGTATACGGCAACTAAACGTGTAACGTGCCGGTAGTGAAGCAGACACCCTCAGTACAAGTACGGAACGTGTTTAGAACGAGTTTGCGTGCGTTTTTTCAAGTTTAAATTCATGGTTGCCATATGGTACCTCTAGGAGGGAATGGGTTATAGATACCTTCATCCAATTTTTTTCTCGGTTCATAGGCTCAAATTCCCAATTATCTTGTTCAAGTAGAAATTCGTTCATAAATTATACCCATCGATGACTTATTTAAATATTTTTTTTCTTGTGAATATGTTAACATGTAACGCTAACTATACAGTTTGTTTCACATGGATGTCATCGTGCGCAAATCAACGTGTGAGAACTGTTATAGACAACCTCATGTTGGACATTTTCTGCTCTCACGTTTTTCGGTAATGCCAGTCGAAACAGCAAATCGTCATGATAAAGTAAATGTCGGTGACCACACTGACTTTGCTTATTTTCCTTGAAATGAATGGTCCAATGTTTCGCTTTATCTGTCTCGACATATTAAAAGATGGAGAATATAGGATGTCCTTCAACAATGTTTATTGTTTGGTCCTTATGCCTCAACCTTAGTTATAAGTTAATACTAAATTCATCTAAGACACAAAGTTGTCTTCAGTACAGCTCGGGCTGACAAAGACTTGGTGCGTATCATGTGTATTCTGATATTTCTGTAATTTTGTTACCAAGGCATTATACCTGAAAAAATAAAATCCTTAAATCCATTTCACCGAACATTTCCAATTTACAGCGCACTTGCAATTTACAGTGCCTTTCAACGAACAGTAATCGCCAGTCAAATGTAAATTCCCTGCAATCGGTGGATTGCCCCGAACACGTTAAGACAGGTTACTGAGCAGAAACCTCGAGGACCAGCGGATGCCGCACATTAAAACCAGCCCCAGTCGTCAACACGATGCCAGGAGCGGGCCGTGCTCTGGCCACGTGAGATAACGATTAGGGAAAAATCAGTCTTCCGTGTCAGCGACAGGAGCTGCAATGGAAATACTTCTAAAATGAGAGGGTAGCAAACCGGGGCCGCTGCCCGGTGATAGGGATTGGTGTTTGTTCTTCTTAGGAAGAATAACACCTTGAAAAACTTCCTTTGACAGTGGAACTTTTCCAGTGTGCCGTAAAATCCAGCCTATCCCAGATGCTTTGAACATGTGACGTTGCGTTCATATTGAATACAGTGGACTGGCCCGGCTAAAGCAGAAACTTCAACTCTGCGCATGATGCACAATTTAATTCTGGCTTTGGGACCAGGCTCTTAGAAATGGAAACTGATAAATTGACCCGCAAATGGCGGGTAAAGCCGACTGGACTAGGAGGATGTTGTAGGCGCGATCATTTGCAACTCTCATGATTGGATTTGTTGTCAGATTGTATTTAATTCTGTCATGGACATCGTTTTTTGGCTACCCTTAGAACTCAAGCCTGTGAACAGATGCGACAGAATTCAAGAAAGTACATTAAGTATGGGCTTGTAACACTTTAGGTTTGGTAAACTGATTGCTATTTACTCAATTTTGAAGATCAAAATTAGGAGGAACATCACCGTGAACACAAGTGTTAGAGCTTGTAGTAAATGATCAAACTTTTGCATAAATTGAGACCTGCATGGTAGATGTTAAGTCAAAGACTACACGTACAAATAATCCTTGTTTTATGACTTTTCCATGATAATATTTATGCTAACTTTGTTTATGTCTTACCCGAACCATGGACGCAGTGCGATTGATTCATGAACACTGCTCATCAATTATTTGTTAAAGAGAAGACAAAAATCATCTGCATTCATGTATTCAATAATGTGTCGAAAACGAATTTGGGTTAGCACCGACGGTAATTTAAGACCTGTCCTAAATCAACTTAAGATAACAGAAAGTTCTCGTTTAGGAAGGCTCAATCAACAAGTAATTTTGACATTCTCCCACGAATTGTTCGTGTTTTTGATGGATGCGATGAAACTCCTGCCTCGTATCACCTGGCTCTGCGTCGCTTACATGATGTATTATCTCACCCTCTACAGCTTACATTATTTTTCATCTTGCCTTCCCCACATCTTGGCACATATTTTATCTCGCCCACACCGCTTAACTGATACACCATCTCTCCACACTCCCCTAGCACTTACTTAATATTACCCCAGACCCCTTAGATCATACCTTATCTCGCCCCACCCCGATTAGCTGCTGTATTATCTCGCCCCACCCCGATTAGCTGCTATATTATCTCGCCCCACCCCGATTAGCTACTATATTATCTCGACCCACACCGATTAGCTGATATCTTATCTTGCCCCGCTCTGATCAGCTGATATATATTTTGCTCCACACCGCTGAGCTGATATCTAATCTCGCCCGACAAGGATTAAACGATATATTATCTCGCCCCACACCAATTACCTGATATCTTTTCTCGCCCCGCAACGATTAGCTGATTTCTTAGCTCACAACACGCAGCTCAGCTGATATATCATACCCAACATACACCCTACCAGTTATACAACCTCAAGGATATATATTACACCTCATACAGCTCAACAGATACATCCCCTCACCACCGCAGCCTCCGCCACTCCCTTCCTGTGCAAGCAACGTAAGCAGACTCCTATTAAATTCATGTAGGCGGGGCCAGAAAATAAGGTGGGACGTTGCAGGGGAGGAGAGCAGTACCGCCTCTGCTCATAAGCCTCGATGTTATAAGGACCTCAAGGAAACTTGGCACCAACTGTCAGTGTTTTATTTCCGATGGCCTATTACTGTCGAGTTTCGCTCTTTCCCCGTCGGGTGGGTGATCCTTTTGCCGTGCGTTGTGTTCAAAAGAAAAAGCTCGGGAAGGGTTTTGCGCCTAAAAAATGGATCAGGTTTACTGAAATTCAATACTGATCCAAAGAAACTCTACAATAACATTATCAGTTGAATAAATTGGTTTTCATCTCGGTCCCGTGAAATCTGTATTTTATTATTCAACATCAACACTGCAACTCCTTATATCGTAATTATACCAGAGCTTTAAACGTGTCTGTTTACAAGTTCTCTAATGGAAAAACTGCCTGAGATCTCCTATTGCAATTTTGAATTTTCTCCCTCGCCCTGCCCAGGAACTTTGCTCAAAATTAAAAGGGTAAGCCATAAAATTTATTTACTCTTTCAGCGCTGCAGCTCCCACCATATGGGGCATTCAGAATAGAAAATCAATTTAACAAGAGTTCAATCAAATGATTCCGACACAGTCCCACTGCACGCAAGTTTTATCCCTCTATGAGAATCTTTTGATACTTCACACGTGTGCTCATCCACCCTGATGCTACATTGATACTTCACACGTGTGCTCATCCACCCTGATGCTACATTGATACTTCACACGTGTGCTCATCCACCCTGATACTACATTGATACTTCACACGTGTGCTCATCCACCCTGATACTACATTGATACTTCATGCGTGTTCTCTTCATTTTTAACAACACTTTGGTCATTCACAGAAAAAAATATATGCTGAGATCGTCGATGATTATAGTGGATACTTAAAATATACCGACGGAATTAGCCGGAAATCAATAAAGAAGATTGCGGTTTTCCGCGCGTGTTCTCTTCCTTCCTCATGATATATAATCATCGGTGCCCACATTTAATGTGGGCACCGACATCGAGGCTCGGCCACAAATTTTTCGTTGATCGTTGGCGCTTAGTTTTTTGTTTCTTATTGAAACTAATCAAATCAGTAATGATGATCATTGATTTTAAGTGAAAAGGTAACTGATCGTAAAAGATTAGCACAAATAGTGTGTTAAGACACTATTTATTACTGGAAATCAAATTAATTAAAACATATTGACGAATAATCCACTTCGCGGCACCTTCAATGCCTTATGTGCTTAACACTTCCGGAAGATTGCTACAGTTATGATGTACGATATCCTCTGCGCATCTGGAGACGATCAACTGCGACACGTGTTTATTCATTATTTCAATGAACAATCTAACGGCACAAGGTGAATACTCACGATGCTGCGAGAAGAGTGGAATTACACTGGGAATAGTTACAAGGGTTCAAACAGAACTTTGGATTCAAGACATAAATGCGTGTCGTTTCTATCAATTTGACGAACAAAACAATCCATCGAACGCTGGAGGGTAAATAAGGTACCGATTATTTTCTCTAAATTGGACCCAAATTGAAGTTAATTGTATTGTTGACTTTGTTTCTGATTGTTTTATAGTTAAATCTTATTAATTTGTATCCAATGTCCAGCAGTGATCGCCAATGATCTGTATTGTAATACTGGACAATTAGCCTCTCCTCACTGAACTGCGACGGTGTTCTGAGATCAACAATGACCAGTGATGATGTCTGCGATAGCTTATCTCTGGTTTCGCGCGTGTTCTCTTCCTTCCTCATGATATATTGGCTCTTACGCCTGTTCTCTTTCTTCCTGAAGCCATGTGGGACTTCATGCGTGTTCTCTTCCTTCCTGATGACACGTTGTGACTTCACGCGAGCTCCCTTCCTTCCCGAAGAAGCATCAGTACTTCATGCATGTTCTCTTCCTTCCGAAGACACATTCGTACATTACGCCTCTTCACTTCTTTCCCGAGGACACATTCTTCGTCATTCTTGAAGAAACATCGCTATTTCACGTGTGTTCTCTTCTTGCCTGAGCACTTATTCTAATAACTCGAGTGTTCTTTTCATTTCCTTGGACAAATCCAGACGTGTTTTTTTCTACCATCGCGTAAACAATTCATCTTTGCCTCATTAGGGGAGGAAAATAAATCTGGAGATTGCATCAGTCGAAGAAATGAGCTTCCCGGCCTTCGTTTTCTCCTGAGTAGCCTTATTCAAGCGCCGACCCAAAAGCAACTACATTCATAAAGGTTTCTATCCTGGAACTGGTCTTTTCTGTACCTCTAAATGGATCTTAAGGTAATCTTATAATAGTTAACAAGTGAGAAGGTACTGAGTTACTCTGATGCTTTAGTTCTCAAAACTAATCCTCCAAGCGGGAGTTCATCCTCGAAGAGAAGAGTTGTGAAACAGTTTTATGTGTCTACTCAGCTAGACCATGATTAAGTCTTCCGATAGGAGTTCATTTTCAAGATATTTTGCTTTGAAGCTGCTTATGAAACACGGTTTCAATAGATGCGAAGGAGGCCTTCCTTAGAGATTTGTTATTTGAATTAGCTTACTCGTTGGTGCAGATACTATTTGCATTTATGCCTCGTTAGTTTAAAAGTGATATAAATCGAAGATTGAAATATTTGATATTCGTTTTCAGGAATTGATGAAGTTTAATGAGACCCTACCTTGAATTACTCTTAGATTCGTTCAAAGCGTCATCATACGATCAAATATTGCTGAACTTCAAATAATGTTGAAGCTTAAATGTACGAGTTTAATGATATGATTCGCTCTAGTCAATAACAGTTCACATCGCGGGACAAATTCAATGACAACAGATTCGATTAACGCGCAAAAATTGTAAGAATGGAGGGGCAATTTTGTCGATTTTTTTCTTCTGTTTTTCGCTCATACCAATGCAGCATTCACATTTATTTGGGCTTCATATTTTTTATTGTGCATTGCAAAGGTAATGTACAGCTGCATAGTTTTTATTTATAATAGAAACATTTTTACCTTAACGTGAATGGTATCACTAGTTCTGTATTGGGCGTCGTTATTACTGATCCGTGTATCAATAACCATTCCCCCCTCACCGTTCATCCAGCCCCGGGATAATCCGTCACCGACGGGGGGCAGAGGGTCGCGCTTGACAGCGGCGTGGAAGTATAGGGGCTTACAAGTAAATTTGCTCTGCCACACGAGTCGTTGAATGTTATTCCTACGAGAAGAAGGATGCAGTTATGCGCCTTCGCGACAAATTGTCTGCAATAATATGAAGGCCTTTATAATGTTATATGGAGTCCAACTTCATTATATGAAGTTTGTGCCACCCAATTATGTTGTTGCCATTGGTGTTGAAAATTTTTGTTTTACATATTTTTATCTGCATAACTTATGATTATTCCTAGGATGCGCAGGGTTATATAGCCGAGTTCGTTGTCAACTAAAAGAGATGTTCGCAATTTCGTTTTAAACCATCAATTGAAGTGTACAATTTATTTGAATCAACTAGGCGTAAACGTACGAAAAGATGTTGGATTAGCTTTGATTCAACATAACTGACAACCTATTGAAAACACCATAAACAGTACAGGTCGAACCAGTAGCCTTGTTTTGTACATCGTAGGATGTCTGGATAGAATCTATGCCTACCAACTAAACCGACCCGGGTTCCAACCCCACTGGACGCAAACATTTCCGCCACGTTTTGGTATTAGTGCAAATACAACACCATCAGGTGTGTTATAACATCATAGCTACTAAACAATATCATAATAAAAAATATTCGAAACACTGCACTACATTGCAACGTAGTAAATATGTAACTACAATGAGGTGGTTTATTATAACACATTTGTGTGTTGGAACACTCAGCTTGTTTTCTCTGTGTAGTGACGTACAGTAGCGAGCGAAAATTCGTTTATGATTTAATACTAAGTGAAATCTTCGATGTTAATTTTCAGCTCTATATTTGAACTCATTGGAAATTAGATTAATATTACCCATTAAGAGGCTTTATCCACATATAGTACCGAAAATAAATTTCTATATGAAGTTAAATTCCACGTTGGGAAAGTCGAATTTGTTTGTCCGGTTACAGACTAACCATACACGAATTTTTGCTCGCAACGGTACATATTTTTTGTCGCTCACGCAGAGTTGGTCCTGGGCCTCAAAGTGTGGTGTACGGGGATCTGCCTTCATTTTAGTCTCGACGGCTCAATATTGTCATCTTTAGGTCTCTGTGAGGAAAAAATTCCCTCACCAGTGGTAGTGTTGCATCGTGCGTCTGTGCCAGCAAATGTTAGCTCTCACTGAACATGGCCTGTGCAGCTCGTCAAGTAGAGAATGCGGATGTTGACCCTAGAAGTGTGTTAAGTAGAGAATGCTGATGTTGACCCTAGTAGTGTGGTAAGTAGAGAATGCTGATGTTGACCCTAGTAGTGTGTTAAATAGAGAATGCTGATGTTGACCCTAGTAGTGTGTTAAGTAGAGAATGCTGATGTTGACCCTAGTAGTGTGTTAAGTAGAGAACGCTGATGTTGACCCTAGTAGTGTGTTAAGTAGAGAAGGCTGATGTTGACCCTAGAAGTGTGTTAAGTAGAGATTGCTGAAGTTGACCCTAGTAGTGTGTTGAGGAGAGAATGCCGAGGTTGACCCTAGTAGTGTGTTAAGTAGAGAATGCTGATGTTCCCCCTAGTAGTGTATTGAGTAGAGAATGCTGATGTTGACCCTAGTAGTGTGTTAAGTAGAGAATTTTGATGTTGACCCTAGTAGTGTGTCGAGTACAGAGAGCTGATGTTGACCCTGGTAGTGTGTTAAGTAGAGAATGCTGATGTTGACCCTAGTAGTGTGTTAAGTAGAGAAGGCTGATGTTGACCCTAGTAGTGTGTCAAGTAGAGAATCTGATGTTGACCCCAGTAGTGTGTTACGTAGCGAATGCTCATGTTGACCCTAGAAGTGTGTTAAGTAGAGATTGCTGATGTTGACTCTAGTAGTGTGTTGAGTAGAGAATGCTGATGTTGACCCTAGTAGTATGTTAAGTAGAGAATGCTGATGTTCACCCTAGTAGTGTGTTGAGAAGAGAATGCTGATGTTGACCCTAGTAGTGTTTTAAGTAGAGAATGCTGATGTTGACCCTAGTAGTGTTTTAAGTAGAGAATGCTGATGTTGACCCTAGTAGTGTGTTAAGTAGAGAATGCTGATGTTGACCCTAGTAGTGTGTTAAGTAGAGAATGCTGATGTTGACCCTAGTAGTGTGTTGAGTAGAAAAAGCTGACGTTGACCTGAGAATACTCGACGCATACAAACTGTTGTAACCTTTCAAAATATTGCTATATAAAATAAAACCATTTATAACGAACTTTTGTTGTTACTTCGTATCACAATCTGGTAACTGGCTAATCCCATTTACTTGCTCATCACAATCGCTTACATCACAACTACAGTTGCTCCAGTTCAATGAAAGTAGTTGCCCTCGTGTCTTCTATTTTAGCTATTGCTCTCGAGGTAGTTGTTACCTTGGCTTCTGTTGTGTAACTGTTCCACCCCATTGTTGTAGCCAGTTGTTGCCAGCTATTTACGAGATGCACTCCACTCTGCTTCAGAGACCATACCGGCTAGGGCAGCAGGTTTATATTCATGGCTTAATTTTATTCCCTGTTGGGAGGGTTACGCGTATTTTTGGAATGGGAAATCTTTGGACGGCCTGCTTTGTATTAATGTGGGTACAAGGGACTAATAATGTGGAGCAGAGTACATTGCTTTTCTATAAGATACTCACACTAACTGTTAAAATAATGACTGTATTTTTACGGTATTTTGAAGTGTCTGGCAATCCATTGGACGGACATTTTAATGGTTTCTGTTAAAAAACAGCTTTGCGCAGAGGCAGTATCGTAACCAATGAGTGACCAGTGAGTTCGAAAACACCATCGCATACTGTTCTTCGCGTCTAAGCTCCAAAGTTTACAAGTTTCCAGGGTATAGAAACTTTTTTTTTTTTTTTTTTTTTTTTTTTTT
>SDVV010018070.1:0-13847 GCA_016164225.1 Gammarus roeselii
CGTAGCAGTTCCTGTTATCGCTATTGTTTTAGATGCTGCCTCTACAGTCAACGCTGCTTTCGTAGCAGTTCCTGTTATCGCTATTGTTTTAGATGCTGCCTCTACAGTCAACGCTGCTTTCGTAGCAGTTCCTGTTATCGCTATTGTTTTAGATGCTGCCTCTACAGTCAACGCTGCTTTCGTTGCAGTTCCTGTTATCGCTATTGTTTGAGCGGCTGTCGCTACATTTCAAGATTCTGCCACTAATGCTTTGTTGTCGATTCTGTTTAAACTGATGATGATAGAGTTAGGGTAAAGCGGTATTGATGGCGCCACCGCTGAGGCAGGAGTGAACTGAAAGCGGTAGTGGATAAGCTCCCGCTTATAAGAGGCAGGAGTAAACGCAAAGCGGTATTATTGACGCCACCGCCTACAAGAGGCAGGAGTGAACTGAAAGCGGTAGTGGATAAGCTACCGCCTACAAGAGGCAGGAGTGAACTGAAAGCAGTAGTAGATGAGCCACAGCCTTCGCGAGGTGGGAGTGAACTAAAAGCGGTAGTAGAAGCGTTGCTGCTACATGAAGCTGTTATGAACTTCAAGCACGATGACAACAAAAATAAAACTGAATCCCTGAAAGTGAACTGACTCCACAGCGAGCGACAATTGGGCACAGCTCGTGTAGGCTCTGCCTCTCAATAAAGCGGCGTCGCGACGAGGGGCAGTTGGGGTCGAGAGGTCATTGAGTACACCCATACTGCACGGGAAACCCCATGTCTCTTTGTCCACTACTTAGAACATTTTTGGCGATGGGGAGTTTTACGACTACAATTTCCAACTGCCAAAATATATTAATATTAGCCAGATTATAAATACTAGTGACGGTTAATGAATCGAATTAAATATGAATGTGAATAACTTAGTTTTTACAAGTTAAAAATATTGATGCCATAAATACTTGAAACAAATTACTAAATAACTATTTAGCCTAATCAAAACGTAACTAGTCGAAATGAGACTTCTCAAAATTACATAACTGAAGCTATTGGACTAGATAGCAAAGCCAACAAAACTCTAAGTGGTACTTACGCATCAGATCCTGCAGCAGGGTAAGGCAGAGAAGCCACCCACTCTTGGACCGTGATAGGGGACTTTGGGGGAGTAGACCGGACACTTCCAGTACACCCTCCTCCTCCCAGCAGATGTTGGTCTCCGCATCTACCGCCACGATCTTGTCCGTGGTTCACCACCAGCTGTGGTAGTTTGCCATCCTCCACTCCACCTCCTCCATTCGTTATCCTTGGTAAACTCGATCCCATCTCATCTTCTTCGTTGTTGTAGTTGTTGTTGCCACCAAACGACCCAGTCTCACCCACTGCTCCCGAAACATCGTCAGAATTCAGAGGGAAAGACTCCAACGAGCCACCAAAGGTTCCAGTGTCCACTGCACTACCTCCCTGTCTTCCTGGCGTTCCTTCCGTAGCTAGATTGGTGTACATCGATACCGAAGTATCAAAATTACTGCTGTAAACACTTGGATCTTTCCCTTCGGCTGCTATTTGTTCTCCGAGCAACGCTTCGGAAGTTCCATCGTCTAAATCAGGCTTTCTCTCTGATAGGTATCGTCGTGGGTTCGAATCTTCTCGCACGACCGCGTCTAAAACCGTCTGCGTCGTTTGGGATCTGTCATCAAACACAGGAGGTTCATTTTCAAAAGCACCGGGCGTGATGATTTCAACCACTGGAATAATTCCTCCTCCACTTCCCAATCCGTCGGACTCAACACTCGCTTGCCTCGCAGCGTCGAGGTCCACCTTGGGATGAGAGGGCTTGGTTTCACCTGCCTCCATCCTAGGCAGGGTAGAGGCAGTGTCATCACTTAGCCCAGCAACACTTCGAATACTTTCTAAGTCTCGCTCACAGTCTAACATTCGGTTTGTTCCACTATCTACCTGACGCTGAACACTTTTGGCATCGATGAACGCTTTTTCAGTTGAATTTGTATGGATGCTATGAATTTCATCAGCATTGTTGACATCTTTACTGCACCTTACCTCGCTAACAAATTGATCTACATCACTATCCTTAAAAGTAATAGGAATTACGTCTGAAATATTATTATCATGATCTTTGCTATCTGGAATATATGAATTCTCATCTGAAGAAGACACAACCTGCGGAGAATCTGCATTAAACAGGCTACCGTTACAAGCCACTATTTCTTCTCTAGAAGTATCACAAATCTGTATACTGGGAATGTTTGTTATGTGGGAGCTAAATTTCCCCTGTCTATCGTCTGATGAGGTACATGGTAGTGTTCCGGATGTAGAATGTACCTCGTGTACATCTTGTTGATCAAAATGTTCACTCTGTTGATCATGATGTTCACCCTGTTGATCACGATGTTCACCCTGTCGTTCCTCGTATTCACCATGTTGATCAAAATGTTTACCCTGTTGATCATGATGTTTACCCTGTTGATCATGACGTTCGCCCTGTTGATCATGACGTTCGCCCTGTTGCTCTTCGTGTTTACCCTGTTCTTCAGACTTTAGTGAATGTTCAGTCACTTCAATCGCGGTAGCCTCCGAATCTGAAGCAGATGGAGTGTCACCCGAAGGTGGGGTTGAATCGGGGGATAAAGCAACCGAGTTCGTCGGTTCTGTCTCTGGTTCTGGTGAACAAAGATTTATGCTAAGAGTTTCGTTTTGCTGAATCAGCGTCACAGAAGATGAAGTTGAATTGACAGAAGCTGTTTTTAACGAAGTTTCATCCCCTGAGTCGTCTAACGTGAAGTCTCCGTAATCTTGATCGCTGTCAGAAATAGAAGATGAAGGAGATGTGCTTTCGAGACCAGGACGTTGATGAACTATAGAATGTCGTTCTCCTGAAAAATCTAAGGGGGCAGACGCAGTGTTTGATGCATTCCTAAGACCTGCTGCAGATAAACTAGAATTGTCAACATTGGAAGAGACGTTCTTACACAAAGTTTGCACTGGCGAGCTGACCTCTTGTGATTCATCCTCGGAAGCTGATGGATCACCATCTCCATCACAGGCTGAATGGTAATCATCTGATGATCCAGTACCAAGACTTTCTTTCCGCTTCGGGGGAGTATCCTTAGCGGATAAGTTGCCATCAGAAGGCAAACTACCTTGACCCAACAGTTCGTCTTGATCAATTGTACTACGTGATTCCTCATCAAGTACCGCTTGTACGGAAATATATTTATTATAGTCTTCTGACAAGAGCTTGTCATCTAACATATGTTCTGTCATTGTTTCCGAGGTTACCGGTAGTACGTCAGCAGGCATTTTGTTCTCCGAGTCCGAAGTACAGTCTAATTGTTCTAATTGCTTGGAATGCTCCCGTTGCTTCATCTGCTGTTCCTCCCGTTTTTTCAGTAGTTGTTTGTGACGATCTTTCATCAAGTTCTCGTGCTCTTTCATCACTTGCTCCGTGTTCGGTTCATTCGGAGAAGAAACTGTGGAATCACCGTCAATCTCCTGCTCCTTTTCAAGTTTTTTTAGATCGTTCTTGGCAGCGATTTGTTTGAAATTCTCCTGTTGCTTCATCTGCTGTTCCTGCCGTTTCCTTAATAGTTGTTGGTCACGATCGTTCAACAAGTTCTCGGGCTCTTTTTCTTCCTTGAATTCTGTAACACAGAGAACTTTGGTGTCAGAATCATCCGACGAATTCGACTTCAGGAGCTCTTGATTCTGTTGGAACAGATGGTCCTCCTTTTGCAACAACTGTTTTTCTTGTTGATCCTTTTGCTGTTTTTCCTGTTGATCTCTAATGTGATGATCTAGCTTTTGAATGTGAATCTTCTCAATCAGTTTTTCATGTTGTATGTATTTTTGTTGCTTTCCCAGACACTCTGCCCTCGTCTGTTTCCCAATCATCATCTGCTCCGTGTTCTGTTCTTCTTTCAGAGAAGAAATTGTGCAATCGCTGTCCATCTTTCGCTCATTTTCGAGTTTTTTTGAAACGTCATCGGCAGGTATTTTTTGCTCGACTTCGATAGGTATTTCTGGCATGGCATCACGAAGAAGTTTTTGTTCGTCTCGGTTTTGGAACATCTGACGGAGATCAGGCTTAATTGTATCGTCTTTCTTTTCGTTGCCGTCAACTACGTTTTGGACATATATGCCACTCTCAGCTATTTTCTGAACTACACAATCAAATATCTCTTGAACAACATTGATTACTACCTCCTGCACATCACTGTCAGCTACCTCCTCAACATCACTGCCAGCTACCTTCGGAAGATCACAGTCAGTTACCTTTTGAACATCACTGTCAGCTACATTCTGAACGTCACTGTCAGTGTCCCTTTCAACATCACTGCCAGCTACCTGCTGAACGTCGCTTTCAGCGTTCTTTTTAACATCACTGCAGGCTACCTTCTGAACGTCGCTTTCAGCGTCCCTTTCAACACCACTGTCAGCTACCTTCTGAACGTCGCTTTCAGCGTCCCTTTCAACACCACTGTCAGCTACCTTCCGAACGACACTCTCAGCGGCCTTCTGAGCGTCGCTGTCAGCTACCTTCTGAACGTCGCTTTCAGCGTCTCTTCCAACATCGCTGCCAGCTACCTGCTGAACGTCGCTTTCAGCGTTCTTTTTAACATCGCTGCCAGCTACTTCCTGAACGTCGCTTTCGGCGTCCCTTTCAACATCACTGTCAGCTACCTTCTGAACGACACTCTCAGCTGCCTTCTGAGCGTCGCTGTCAGTTACCTTCTGAACGTCGCTTTCAGCGTCCTTTTCAACATCACTGTCAGCTACCTTCTGAACGACACTCTCAGCTGCCTTCTGAGCATCACTGTCAGCTACCTTCTGAACGTCGCTTTGAGCTGCCTTCTGAGCGTCGCTGTCAGTTCCATTCTGAAAGTCGCTTTCAGCGTCCCTTTCAACCTCACTGTCAGCTACCTTTTGAACGTCACCTTCAGCATCCCTTTCAACACCACTGTCAGCTGCTACCTTCTGAACGACACTCTCAGCTGCCTTCTGATCATTACTGTCAGCTGCCTTCCGAACATCAGTGACAGACACCTGCTGAGTGTCACCGTCAGCTTTTATCTCATATTCGTCAGGCAGCGGTGCGGACGGCCTGCCAGGTGGCTCATCGTCAACTACAGATTCCTTTTGGTCCACTTCTGTAAGTATCTTCACCACGACAGGTATTGGACGCTCCTCCTTTTCCGTCTTATCTCCGTAACTCTCAACGACGTCACTGTCAGCTACCATCAGAACGTCACTGTCAATTACCTTTTGGGCACCATCGTCAGCTGCCTTCTGATCATCAGTGACAGACACCTTCTGAGTGTCACCGTCTGCTTTTATCTCATCCTCGTCAGGCAGCGGTGCGGACGGCCTGCCAGGTGGCTCATCGTCAACTACATTTTCTTTTTGCTCCACTCCGATAGATATCTCCACCACGACTGGTATTCTTAACTCCTCCTTTCCTGTTCCAGATCCGTGTCTTTCAACGTCACCTTCAAATGTCTTCTTAATCTTCCTTCTCTTCTCCTCTATGATACTTTTTTGTATCTGCTCAACCTCCTTCCTCTCCTCCTGGTCCCTGATGTGCAGCATCCTGAGCTGTTCCTCCAACCTTGCCGCCCGCTTCTGTTCCTGTCGCTCCCTCACCACTCGTACAAGCTCCTCTCCGGTGGCGTGCATCAGGAAGCGTTGATGACGCATCTGCTGCAGCTGATATTGGTCGGTTTGTTTTGGTTGCTGAGGCTGGACAGATCCTGTGTGTTGGGATTGGGGAGTTTGTTCTTGTTGCTCAGCTTGGAGAGTCGGTTCGTGTTGTTCAGCTTGAGGAGCTTGTTCCGGTTGTTTTATTTGCTGCTCTGATTGGCTACCCTGTTTCTTTTGCAGTGCTTCGGCCGCTATTGTCTGTGGCTGGGCATGGGCAGTGTGTTCTTGTTCGAGGTCTTGTGAAGTTAGTCTTCGTTGTGGAATTTGATCTATTTGATTCAGATGACAGACTCCATCGGTCTGTCGATGCTGAATTATTTCTTCTTGCTGCTGAAATCCATGTTGCTGCTGCAATAACGGCTCAATCTGTTGCTGCGCATCATGCTTTTCCAGATCAAGCGTCTGTGGTTCTTCAGCTACTGGGTGCAATTGTCCAGGCTCTTTCAGAAGCGGTTCTAATTCTTGCTGGGTGTCCGGCAACTGTTGCTCAAATTGCTCTTGAAAGCTTCCTTCAGCCTTCTTCTCCAGTATATGTAACACAGGTGACCTGCTTTCAGCAATCCGTAGCTGGTGCAGATCGAACTCCAACTGCTTTTGGTGCAATTTCTCCAATCGCTCCAGCCGCTCACGTTGCTCGTCTATCTTCCGCTTTTCTTCGAGCATGAGCCTCTGCTGTTCTTCAATGAGACGTTGTTGTTTTTCTCGTTCTTCCTCAAACAATTTCTTTTGCTCCAGTAACCGTTGTTCTCTCTCTATTAATTCTTGCTGGAGCAACAGATCTTGTTCTTGCCGATACTTCGCCAATTCTTGTTCCTGTCGGAAATTCTCTAGATCTCGTACTCGCTGTTGCCTACCTAGCTCTTGTTCTTGGCTTTGTTTATCCAGCTCTTGTACTTGTCGCTGTTTCTCTAATGCCAGTTCTTGACGTTGTTTCTCCAGCATTTGTTCATCCTGTTGTTTCACCAACACTTGTTCTTGTCGTTGTTTCTGTAGCGCTTGTTCTTGCCGTTGTTTCTCCAACATTTGTTCTCGCCGTTGTCTCTCCAGCGCATGTTCTTGCCGTTGTTTATGTAGCGCTTCTTCTTGCCGCTGTTTCTCCAGCACTTGCTCTTGCCTTTGTTTGTCCAGCTCTTGTTCTTGCCGTTGTTTTTCCAATTCTAGTTCACGCCGTTGACTCTCCAGCGCTTGTTCTTGCCGTTGTCGCTGTAACTCTTGTTCTTGCCCTTGCTTCTGCAATGCTTCTTCCTGGTGCTGTTTCTGTATTTCTTGCTGACGCTGTCTCTGAAGCTGTTGAAGAAGACAGAGTTGTTTCAGGCGATCATGCTCTTTTTCTTGCATTTGTTTCTGAATTTGATGTTCTTTGTGCTTCCACATCCCCTTCCGTTGCTGTTGCTCTTCGTATTCTTGTCGTAACTTTTTTCTCTGCAGTTTCAGTTCCTTTTCTTTCTCCTTCTGCAACTTCATTTCCTCAGCTATGAAGTCCATTCCACCACCTCCAGTTCTAAGGCCTTTCCCATCTCTTTGGCGATGGTCCTTAAGGCTACGCAGTTTCATAGGCGGGCGCTTGTCGCGTCTGTCTGTTTCATCGAAAACCCGTGACACCTCTTCTTCAAACAAATTTGGTCCTTGTCGCTGTTGTCCTTCTAGATTGACAACTGTTTTCCCTTCCAGCGGTTTCTCTGTCCTTGATGATTCGAAGTGTGGTTGGAAAACCGGAGCTTCGGTTCGGATGGGTTCTTTACCTAGTGCTGTTGCTGCATTTTTGGGGCGGAGAATGTCAGGCGATGCCATCCTGTCTGCAGTCGAAGCCTGAGTGATCAATGGTTGAAGGGTCGGAACACTTAACATTTTATTATCCTTCACTTGTGCTCTCTGTTGTTGATATGACCGTGGTTGAAACCTCTCTTCAAGTTCGAAAGGTTTTGCTTTTAGTGAAGGTTCATTGTTTCCGTCGAAGGCCTTAATCAATTTGCGAATGTCTATCACAGATCCAGGTCTTTCTGAATTGATGTCTTCCGGACTTGATGGTGACACCTTCGAAAACAAATCTGGAACCGAGACGCAAGAAACAGCCTTTACTTTTGTTAGATTACTGGCACTTTGACTAGCGAAATACTTGGATGACTCGGATACCAGTTTAGTGCTTTGTAAGAACGGTGTCTTCCTGAACTTCAAGTCATCTATGGGACCCCTAGAGGAAGACTGTGTACCTGAATTAGATGAGGAATGCCGAAGTCGATTAGGGTTATGGAGATCAGTGAGAGATTTTCCCACAAACACGCGAATTGGGTCGTTCAATTCAAAATCGCCTGTAAGGGACTTGATATCATTTTTCTGGGTAACCTGAACAGATGAAGCAGTTGATGGAAGTGGACTCAGAGACGTATATAGTTTGTTTTGTTCTTCGAGAAGTAAATTTTGGAAAAACGAATCTTTCTGTTTGGGAGATTTAGCAGGAAACAAATCAGACCCAGGTTCGATCACTATGTGGGATGTATCGACACTATCAGATAATGCAGGAAACTCATAATTGGAAACGATTGGTGTTTCGAGCACAGCTGGTTTTGATTCTAAAACACTCTTAACAACATGAGTTGAAACGTTTGAAACCTGTTGGTCAACGACTTCCAAATCTTTGCTCTTGTCCTCGAGAAGCAGTAGAGGGTGAGTACCTAAATTTGGAGGCATAGGCGGGGGAAGTTCCTCATCAAGCGTTTTCCCAGTCATGGCAACATCAGGGGCGTCCGAAGGCACTTTGTTACTTAGTGCTGGCGCTCCGACAGCTGCAGACAGAGGTCGATCACAAGATGCTGACGTTTGTCCAGCAGTCATCGTCTGTGCGGGTGACGCCTCCGCAGCCACTGCAATTACGGTTTCCTGAGATGTAATAGAAGACGAGTGATTCGATGTTTGCGGTGTTGAATTTATCAAAGTTATGGTTACTTCTTGCGTAATTTGTGAAGGAGCTTCTAGCGTAACTTCCGATAATGAAGGCTGAGCTTCACGTGACGGCGAGGGCAATGGAACCTGAGGGAGCTTCCGTGACTGCAACGGCACCACTGGCGGAGAATGTGGCGGGGCATGTGCTGTTGAAGATGAGGGTATCATGTCAGACTTTGCTTGATTAGGACTCCTTTTGCCAGAGGATTGGTCTGAGTACAATGATGAGTGAGACGAATAGTGATGAACAGTGGCGGATGGTGAGGTGTAGGTGCGTTGCACCGTATTGTGTGGCGTGTACTGCGCATGTGGAGCTATACGAGAAGTATAAACCGGCTGGGTGGAGTAGCGTGATGCACGTTGTGCAAAAGGCGATTTGTACCGTGACTGGAACATAGGGTTTGGTTCAGGCGGAGCATCAGATTGACCCACCTGTGACAGTGACGTCATAGACAAGGAGACCTGTAAAGGTTTGTTCTTCCAGCCTTGCTCGTGGCTGTGATTTGCAAGGTTGTTTGAGGCGGTACTGCCCTGTGAAAGAAATGTGCTTCTGGGCCTACGTGACGAGTCTGTGGAAAGTGTTGCGGGAAGGTTGGCACTATTCCCATCACAGGATTGATTAGCATCTCGAGCAACATTACTAATATTAGTATTACTGAAGGTGATTCCAACAGGTTGTTGATGTGATGTAGCCGTGTGCAATACTTGGGGTGGTTCGGGTTGTTTTACTACTGGACTAAAGGTACTACTCTTACCTGTTGCACCTACAACAACTTCTTTGAAATCATCTGCCACAACACTTCCACTACCTACACATAGAACAGAATCACTGCCGGAATGGTTAGGATAGGTACGTTTAACATAGAAAGGCTTATTGGTAATACTGGCCGACTGTTTCGATCTGGCAGTTTCCAAGCCGACGTTCACTTTGGGAGGACCGAACGGCACACCACAATGACCCGACACCGCTGGCTCTATACTGCCGTGGCTACTCGTGTTGGTGTAAGGATTATCTGCAGCAGCAGTGCAGCTTTGTTGTGCATCTGGCAACGCGGCGTGATCTCCGCTAGACGACCGCAAGAGATGTGGCACCACAGCACTCGAGCCAGGATCAGCTGATACTGGAGATGTGGCACCGTATGCCACCTCCAACCTTCGACAGGATCCCGTAGGAAGGTGCTTCTCACTTTTACTTGTATATTCAGAATTATGCTCCATGTTTCAGAGTGGTATATGAAAAATATTTCCAATAAAAGTTATTCAATTAACTTGCTTGCACGTGTATGATAATGCATGCAGTAACTGTAGCAATATAGATCACAAACGATATTTCTGATTGAAACTTCACGGGCTCTTCAAAACCAACAACAGAGCTACACACGATCATGCACACGTGGGTACACACGACGATAGTGCACACAGGAAATGATGCAATTACATATACCACTTTTTGCACGGTGAATCATCTCTGTTGTTTCTTCAGCAAGACAATGATATGCAGCCAGTACCAGACTTGCAAAAACGTCATTGGCTACAAGAAGCACTGTTGCCACCTGTACGGCGCTTTAGATGTAGGTGTATTGAGATGACACCTAAGACCCCGGACCAACTGCTGCTGGGAGTATACAATTCTTCGTAGTCTAGATACAGCGAATATTAACTTGGGACCGAGCATGTACCATCTGCCCGAAGGAGTCTGGAATCTGCAGCTGATTTGAAAAGCTGGTGAATCTCAACCTCACATGTTATGAATGCGCTACACTTAAGAACCTAATATCAACGCGTTACAACAAGTTAACTTATTATAAACGCGATGCACTTGGTTAACCTAGTATGAACGCGCTACACTTGGTTAACCTATGACCAACGCGCTACAATTGGTTAACCTAATATCAACGCGCTTCACTTTGTTATCCTTTTATCAACGTGCTCCACTTGGTGAACCTTGGAATGCCGCCGACGGTACGACAGCTTTTCCTGTCACTTTTGTTGTAGCTGTTGTTTTCACGTGGTGTCGGTAAAACCAATTTCCAATCACTTTCTTTGACAGAGGCTTCAAAGGCTTCAAGGTGCAGCTTGTGTTTCTATAACATTCAAATCAAGAAGTGTATTGGTGAAGCATGAACCACTTATATCGGTTAAACACTGAGGTACAGTCATGTATTTAACATCATACACCGTTACTAGGAGGACAGGCAGTACACTGCAGCACTTACTTACAACGGATAGTAGTATAAATATTAGTTAAAATAATAATCAGGACCGCGCTATAATGTTTTCACACTTTAAATCACGTACACTGTCACCTTAAAATCACGATAAAATCACGCGCAAATAATATATTAATAAATATTTTTATCAGCTTCAGATCAGCCGACTAGCTTACCACGCATCAATAGGTAAACGAATGCTATAGAAATAATATAAATTTATGTATTTCATTTACTGGCACAGTCACAGTCACTAACGTAACACATGAGAAGGCACTAGACACAACCTGTTTCTCTTTATGTCAATGTCATTGACTTTTGACTTCTTGGATCAGTGGACTGATTGTAACCAAGGATGTGTTTTGGGTCGTTCGGAATGGTGCAGTGGAGAGGATGTGTTGGGATCGTTTGGAATGGTGCAGTGGAGAGGAAGTGTTGGGGTCGTTTGGAATGGTGCAGTGGAGAGTATGTGTTGGGGTCGTTTGGAATGGTGCAGTGGAGAGGATGTCACGAGGTTAGTTTATGGTGGTGTACTGAAATACTTTATAATCCGGTCTTTGTAGGCGTTATTGAGCGGGTACTTATTCTGCTTGCGTGAGCAATGCGAAGGGACGTCTAATAACACAGGATCAATGGACGAGACGCTGAGATTTCCGTCGATAATTTTCCAACGTCGTCATAACAACATGTTAGTGGAAAAGGGAGGGAAGGGGGGAGGCGCTAATTATCTCGCTTGTATTCAATGTTTGCCGTCGTAGTTGCGCAAATTTCCCACGAGGGCGGGGCGACAGTTTTCGATGACGTCAGTAGCAGCGAATCCTTCAGAGTGGAGTGCGTTGGGTGCAGCGGTGGAGGAGGTGGAGGAGGAGGCAAGTGGGGGGCTTGCTGTTGTTGCAGGCAGTGACGCCTGGAACATAAAACGAAACAGGGTCAGTAAGGCAATAATCTGGTGCTGTAAGCGCTTACAGGAAAATAAACAGGAGTCTCCGTGTAAGGGTGCGTTGCCTGTTGAAAACAAAGACGAGATGGAGTGCCTCGACTGCCTTTCAAAATCCATATGAAAATCCGAAATATTAATTTCAACTTACTTAAACAAACGGACACCCAAGCAGATGCTGCAGTTCGTGAAATAGCAAAGAAAAAAGTTTGCTCTTCCAATTTCCTTGGAGATTAAATTTGCTCGTCCAATTTCCTTGGAGATTAGGTTTACTCTTCCAATTTCCTTTGAGATTAAGTTTGCTCTTCCAATTTCCTTGGAGATTAAGTTTACTCCTCCAATTTCCTTGGAGATTAAGTTTGCTCTCCCAACTTCCTTGGAGATTAAGTTTGCTCTTCAATTTCCTTGGAGATTAAGTTTGCTCTTCCAATTTTCTTGGAGATTGAGTTTGCTCTTCCAATTTCATTGGAGATTAAGTTTGTTCTTCCAATTTCCTTGGAGATTAAGTTTACTCTTCCAATTTCCTTGGAGAATAAGTTTACTCTTCCAATTTCCTTGGAGAATAAGTTTACTCTTCCAATTTCCTTGGAAATTAAGTTTGCTCTTCCAATTTCCTTGGAGATTAAGTTTACTCTTCCAATTTCCTTGGAGATTTGAGTCATAACTAAGAACGATACGTTCAGAAATAACAGCAACACTGGGACGTCATAGCAATGCTCGGTAATCATAGCAATTCTGAGACATCATAGCGGTAACAATAATGAACATTAAGATGAAAGAAGTCTAATCCGTTGGTGGCCCAGCACAGAGCTGTACAAGCGGCCCAGTACAGAGCTGTACAAGCGGCCCAGTACAGAGCTGTACAAGCGGCCCCGTACAGAGCTGTACAAGCGGCCCAGTACAGAGCTGTACAAGCGGCCCAGTACAGAGCTGTACAAGCGGCCCAGTACAGAGCTGTACAAGCGGCCCAGTACAGAGCTGTACAAGCGGCCCAGTACAGAGCTGTACAAGCGGCCCCGTACAGAGCTGTACAAGCGGCCCAGTACAGAGCTGTACAAGCGGCCCAGTACAGAGCTGTACAAGCGGCCCAGTACAGAGCTGTACAAGCGGCCCCGTACAGAGCTGTACAAGCGGCCCAGTACAGAGCTGTACAAGCGGCCCAGTACAGAGCTGTACAAGCGGCCCAGTACAGAGCTGTACAAGCGGCCCCGTACAGAGCTGTACAAGCGGCCCAGTACAGAGCTGTACAAGCGGCCCAGTACAGAGCTGTACAAGCGGCCCAGTACAGAGCTGTACAAGCGGCCCAGTACAGAGCTGTACAAGCGGCCCAGTATAGAGCTGCACAAGTGGCCCTGTACAGCGTTGTACATCCTGACTCGTCCATGCCATCCGTGACACTTGTGGGGTAGAACCTGAGGTGCTGGATTTCCAACATCTCAGATGCAATATCATCGCCTTTATATATCTCATTGTGACGGATGATGAGTAGGTCGACAAAATGCTATGGTTCTGTTCATGTCTGTTACCTGAGATATGGAACAACTTCACTTAATGTGTATCTTGCCAACATTCCTTCATCTATGTTTATTACTGATTTTATGAAATAAGACGATGTCTTTTGCCAATACGATGCTTCAGAATAAAACTACGCAACACACCTTTTTACAAGTTCATTGAAAACAACGGTTACGACCAATATATACACAATTTACAAAGTGATATGAATTTGAAGACGCGTGTATGCAAGTCGGGGTGAACACTGGATTGATCAATAATTAAGAGATGATCAAGCATGCAATAACGATAGTATGTTAACGCAATCACAAGAAATAGATGCGTGAATAACAATGTATGCATAGGATAGATTGTGATAACCCGATCAAATGAGATTCACAAGATGTGGATGTGCATAAAACTATTACCAATATTGGTAGACACAACACATGATGAAGACCATGAAAACGTAGACTTCCAACCTTCACAATTCATTTTGGCACAAGTCACCGTGAATATAACGATGACTCTTTAAGAGCGACAAGCTCGCCTTGAATACGTATATATATACGTATATAT
>SDVV010018071.1:0-13846 GCA_016164225.1 Gammarus roeselii
CATCTATATATATATCCAGTTTTGATACATTTGTTAGGTATTTTTTCTTTAATATATTCGTTATTCATATCAAATCACTCTACATGGCTCTATTTTACGCAGTTTTTTAATATCACACCATTTACAGCCATAAACCCTTATGCCCGCATATAAAGGGTCGGTATCGGTACCGTCGCCGGCACCAGTGCTGGAAGCATGTAAATACATACACACACTTGCACTAATATACAGGCTCGTTCACCATCTGTAATATTTTACTTCTGATCTGTGGTTTATAATAAAACTAATCCCCTTTATTTTGTTACAAGATATTTAATGTGGTTCAGTATTTAAGTCATGTTAAGTTAAAAGATCTAATCATCCTAACCTAACGTAACCTATTCTATTCAAGAATAATGTACAACCGATCGACTTTTTGTGCTTATATATTATATTTACATTAGATTTTGATATATTCATATTAAACGTCTCCACTTGACTCTACATTTAATCTATCGTTTATAATTTGATTGCACTCCTCCCATTCTGATCTAGCAAATTTCATTCATTTTCAAATGTACATTACATAATTTGTTTAATTGTTGTTTGTATTTTCATATCATTTTTTGAATTATTTGACACAATTCTACATCACTTTTACATGTTATTCACACCCATCAAAACCTAATCTAACCTAACCTTTTGTATGGTATTCAGTCCTTGATAAATACATATGAAGCCCTCCACACGACTCTAAATGTCACTTTAACATTTATGTTATTCATTTCGTTATCACTCTTAACCCATATTAGTTTGCAGAGAGGCCCAATTTTCAAACTTAGATGGATTAATTGTTACAAGTTATTCATAGTTGTATCCAGTTTCACACAAACGAACACTTTGTCTCACACCAGGTCTACCTAATTTACTTCAATATCTGCTATCACTAGGAGATACTCATGACAATGACTTCGTTATAGATGTCGCCACAAATTACTTGTTGATTCATCTTTATTCAAATTTATTTCCCTTCTGCACAGATTACACCCCTACTGATTACACTGCTGCCCCCGCCCCATTTTTATTGAAAAATCGCCAACTCAAGCTATACACCATCCTTCCAGAACAGGATCACACTGACAACTGAGCAAGATTTGATCCGACTCTGATTTTATATCCTATCAATCTGTATCACATCTAGATCATTTACCACGATATAGGTTTATAGCGTCATTTCATTCTTTGAAACATATTCATCTACCGATTTCTACAATTCGATGTTACCTCCGACTGTCTGAGTTGATGTATTTTTTATAGCAATTCATTGCTATACCCTTGAGTTTTAGGATAATATAAACATTTGATTAAGGACTTACATGGTTTATTTGTGTTTCATTATTAATATTTACAGATCTTTCTGGCATCATCAATGTTATCTACCTCGTTGTATTGATTTGAAACAACATGGTTCGTACATCCAACCATACCCATCATCACTGTTTCAGTTTCCTCCAAAAATCCTTCATACACTCCATCATATCTTTGATACGAATACAGAAGGCTGTTCCATTCCCGTGAGTTCACAAATGTATTGTTTCTACTTCTTGAACTTTAATTATTCGAATCTTCTCCAATTCAAAATAATTCCGATCTGCATCCGAAAGAAATTGTTGAATACGATCCAGATTTTCTTTTGTTCCTAATAAATATTTATTTTCCTCTTCCTCAGATTTATTACACCTGTGAAGATTTTCTTCTTGGATCAAAGAATTTTCGAGATTTACCTTCTTATTTTCTTTGAACTCTGTTACACACGACTGAAATGTAATGACATCAGTTACTCAAATCCTGCTACCTTTATTCTTCATTCATATATGAATAATATTTCCCACTCTTATGATTCTTGTTCTACCCATTTGTAGAAAACTGTTATTTTCAACAGCACTCAATATTTGTTTGAACCTAGCCATATCCTCTTCGGTGATTTTTTCATCCAACACACGTAAACAAATTTTTGAGATGTGAACATTTTTTTTTTATTCTAGGACGACACGTACGTCTCCACCCTATCTCAACGTAACACTGACCCCAATCTCGGTGTACAGTTAGCTATTATAATGTTATTCCATGCTTTTTTGGCAAAACATAAGGCCAACACTATTCCCCTAGATCAGCAACTGTGTATATAAATGCATGTGTATAGGGCTGTGTACGTGTGTGCATATGTATGTTCATGCGTATGTACGTGTTTCATGAGTTGAAAAAATTAAGAAAAAAAATTCAAATTCAAAATTTCAATAAAATTTCAAAATTTCGAAGGATAACTGAGACAAGTTATCACTTCAATAGACCTACTTGGCTATGTTATCCCACTGTTTTTATTTTTTGTAATTTTTAATTTTGTTTTACATTTTTAACTATCTTTACACACAGCATATATAAATACACAGTCGATGAACTAGGTGAGCAACATTATGCCTAATGTTTTGCCAAAAAAGCATGAAACCGCATTATAATATCTAGCTGTATACCGAGATTGGAGTCAGTGTTACGTTGAGATCAAGTGGAGACGTACGTGTCGTCATAGAATAAACAAAATGAATGTTCACGTCTCAAAAATTGTTCACGTGTGTTGGATGAAAAAATCTCCGAAGATGATTGGCTTGGTTCGAACAAATATTTAGTACTTTTGAATAAACACTTCTCTACAAATGCGTAGAACGAAAATCTTAGGAGTGGGGAAAATTATACATACATGGATGAAGAATGAATTAAACATGGTTTGGGTTACTAATTTCGATTCATTTCAGTCGTATGTAACAGAGTTCAAAGAAAATAAAAAGATAAATCTCGAAATTTGTATGATCCAAGCAGAAAACCTTCACAAATGAAATATAGCTGAGGTATTGGTCAAATAAATTCTACCTAGGAACAAAAAAATCTGGGTCGAAGGAACAATTCAACTTGGATGAAGACCGGCAGTACTTTGAATTGGAGAAGATTCAAATAATTAAAGATCACGAAGAAGAAGCAATACATTTGTGGACTCAAGAGAATGGAATAGCCTTCGGTATTTATATCAAAGACATGATGGAGTATATGAAGGAATTTTGAGAGGAAACTGAAATAAAATGTTGATGGGTATGGTTGGATGTACGAACCATGCTGTTTCAAATCAAAACAACGAGATAGATAGCATTGATGCATACCGCACGGTCTGTAATTTAAACAAATAAATAATACTAAAACTATGTAAATCTTTAAATAAATGTTTCTATTATCTAAAATTCAAAGGTTAAGCAATGAATTGCAAGCATCGTGTCAGTCGGAGGTAACATCGAATTGTCGAAATCGGTAGATGAATATGTTTTAAGGCGTGAAACGATGCCGTAAACCTAACTCGGGGTAAATGATTTAGATGTGTTACAGACTTGTGTGATATAAATCAGAGTTCTATCAGATCTTGTTGTGGAAAGATGGGGTATAGCTTTATTCATCGTTTGTTTGCAGGTTATGGGGTGATTGGGGTCTGTAATGTTTGCCAAAATGAACTAAAATTGAATAAACATATATCCACCAGTAATGTGTGGCGACATCTGAAATGAAATCATCGTCATGGATATGAAAATTATAGGAGAGAAAAGGCATATCAGACGTGTAAGTCGTCAAAGGATGTAGTGCCACGAGATATTGAAGGTAAAAAATAAAATATAGTCTGAGACCTTGTGTCCGTGTGTATGAAACTGGGTACATATATGATTTACTTGTAACATTCAATCCATCCAAGTTTGAAAATGGGGCATTTCTGCTCACCAATATGGGTCAAGAATGTCAACGAAATGAATATCATATATGTTAAAGTGATATTTAGAGTCGTGTGGAGGGCTCCATATTTACATATCAATGACTGAATACCATACATAAGGTTAGGCTAGTTTAGGTTAGGTTATGGATGTGTGTGAATGACATGTAGAAGTGATGTAGAATTGTGTAAAAAAAATCAAGAATCATATGAAAAAATATATAACAATCAAACAAACGATAAAATTTACTCGTGAAAAATCCATGAAATTTGCTAGATCAAAATTGGAAATGTGTATCAAAACTGCAAAGGATAGATCAAATGTAGAGTGAAGTGGAGATATTTGTTATGCATTAATCCTAAAACACTGGGAAAAAAAGTAAACATGAAAAATCGATCATTAATCCATAATTCTTGTTTAGAACTGGTTAGGTTAGGTTAGGAGGATTAGTTATTTTAACCTAACATGACGTGAAGCTGATCCATATTAGATATCTTGTATCGAAAGAAAGGGCCTTCATTCTAATGGAAATCATAGATCAAAAGTAAAATTCAACAGGTGTTAACCGAGCCTGTATAAGTGTACAAATGTGTGTATATGCCTACATTGTGCCGGCGCATGTGCCGGTACAGGTGCTTCCATTTCCTGTATATGCCGGCACAGTGCCGGCACAGTGCCGGCACAGTTCCGGCATAAGTGCCGGCATCGACTCTGTATTTGCGTACATGGTGTGTGATAATAAAAAAAGCTACGTAAAATAGAACCATGTGGAGTGATTTGATATGGAGAACGCGTAAAACCCTGAATAAATACAATTTATAATCATGAAATATCTACTTCTTGGTGTGGTTGGTTGGGTTAAGGTATTAACGTATCTGACATTGTCAAATTCGTTTTGTTTTCTTGTTTTCTGGTTTTGATTTGGTTTTGATTGGTTCTATTTTGGTTTTGTTATCGTACATTGATAGATCAATCGCTAATTATGTAGCATGAGCGTGATTCATAATCCAGATTATTGTTGACTGTAATCTTTACATCACAGATCCATAGTAAAATGATACAGATAGTGAACGAGCCTGTATATTCGTGCAAATGTGTGTGAATGCCAACATTGTGTCGGCACAGTGCCGGCACAGTACCGGCATCACACCTGTATCCGACTACATGGTGCCGGCACAGTGTTGCCTTCTGGCCTGTATATATGTATTGTCCCAGCACATGTGCTGGCATAGTGAAGTTACCGACCCTGTATATGCATGTAAAAGTAAATATACATTTTAGTCAGAGTTGTTCTCATTTAGTTAACGGTCTGCTTCCGTTGTAGAAGGATTTCGCCAAGTTTGATATATAAATATTTTAACGCTATGGATAATGAGGGGGTAAGTGTTATTTGCAGTGAGGAGATAAAACTAAGCAAATCAAGCTCCACGTTCGGGTTATGCGTCATCTCAATGAACACTATTATCCTGAACATGATAATCTTAAAAATGAACGAGAAAATACATGCTCTAGGGATGCAACGGGTGTATTGATAGAACATAATACACCGGACCTGGGTTTCCAAAATAATGTGATAGATAGTGCTCAACAGGGTGCGAGCAGTAGAGAAAGTGCTTTACCTCTAACATCCAAACGTAGAACATATCAAGATAAGGTGAATTGAGGGGGAAGATACCCAAACCTTAGACGAAATGATAAATAATGCAAATATGGAGAAAAACGTGGGTTACTTCAAGTAAAATGGAAACCAGTGACAGTGATTTTGAGACGTGTGGCAGTGATACCGATGAGATGTCATGTGAAAAAAAATCTGATAAAGTTGCAGGGAACCGAATTATCAGATGGGATAATGAAATGGTATCAAGTATGAGAAGTTTAAAATGGTATAATAAAATCAAATAGATATCCGACTTTGTTTCAAAATTGTTGGAAATGAAACATGACGAGAGAGAAAATCATATCACAAACATTTGAGTGCTAGGAGAATCAAATATATTTCAGATATCTGCGGCAATACAGTGTACGGGAATGTCGGCACCAGTAAGAAAACCCCTGAAAATATTCACAGGCAATTTAAAACCGTTATGCAAATCCAGTTACCGGTCAATATATACATACACTATAACAGGTAACAGATGTGAATACCGTTATAAAAGATTGTGACGTTTTTGTTCCATTTCGTTACGTAATATCAGACTCCGATTTTAAAAATTGTATAGAAACCATTACTTTGTTCTCCTCATGATTATCCCAGATTGAGGCACCATCTTCACGATTCAAGTAGGACAGGTAGAAGTACGGAGAAGTACGTAACTGAACGAAAACAAAGATTATATCTGTTTGAACTTGTACGAGCAGAAATTCTTGAATTGTATTTTACTTTCGCTATTCAATTCACTATGTCAACTATTTATGGTTCATCAGTTTCATTTTATAGATACCTTCATTCTCAAATTGCTAATTATCTCGTTCATGTAGAAATCCGTTCATTTATTGTACCCATCGTTTATGACTCAATGAAAAAAAAATCGTGTGCATATGTTAAAGTCTTGCTAACTATGCAGTTAGTTGCAAATTGGTGTCATCGTACACCAATCAGTGTGTGAGTATTGTAATAGACATCCTCGTGTAGGACATTTTCTGCTCTCAAGTTTTTTAGTAAATGTCAGTCGAAACAGCAAATAGTCATGATACAGTAAACGTCGGTGATCAAACTTACTTGGCTTTTATTTCTTGAAATGAATGGTCCAATGAAACGCTTTTATCTGTCTCGACATAATAAAAAGTGGAGAATAGAGGATGACCATCAACAAAGTCCATCGGTTGGTCCTTACTCCTCAACCTTAGTTATAAGAAAATATTAAATTCATCAAAGTAGCAAATGTTGTATTTAGAACAGCTCATGCTGACGAAGATTTGGTACGTATCATCTGTGAATTCTGATATTTAAATTATTCTTTCAACATGTCATTATACCAGAATGAAATTTAAATCCTTATATCCTTACATACTGAAAATAGAGTGATTCCCTAAAAAATCCATAATCTAGCCTAAATCAATCGATTATTTGGAATAAATTGATCATTTCAAGCTCAATAAATGCCACTGACGTCAACTTGTCTCCGGGATCAACGCCACCAGTCGTTGGCTTTTTGCCGGTTAACAAATGAAAATGTAGGCCGGTAACCAGAGCAGGCCGTCTCGGCCTAGGCCCGACTAATTAAATAAAATCCGAGAGTGACGCGTATTAATGACATCGTTAACGTGATGGGCGACATTCGATATCTAATTGGACGGACGAGCGTTCCAGTCGCCACGAAATGCAAGGGTTGCACTATTTGCCACAGTATAAACTCTTTGGAACGGGTTCGTATTGCCTCTAATTGGAAGCGAAAACACTGATAGGCTGATGGCGAACAAAAATATCTTTCGTTACTTGCTCTGCCATTTTTCCGTATATATCGAAGTAAAATCACGTCGACTCTTTTCAGTTTCTTAAATGAAACTTGCGTGGCAATTCATCATCACGTTGATACATGTGTACCATTATTGTTAGTTACACGAGAGACTTCAATGAGATTTCTTCATTGAAATAGTGATGAATATGTAAGCATATTTCAGCAACTCTGCCCTTCATTGATTGTAAAGAACTGCGTTTTATCGGCCTGGTCTAGGAGTAGTTATCATATAACAAAGAGATCATCAAAACGTTACGAAATAATCGAGGCTCGAGGTTGTACATAAATACAACGATTATCTATTCTCTCGTAGGTACTTTTCGCACACTGTCATTGGGTTGGCAGGCATTATGTTATAACACACTAAGTCAGTTTGGAATAAATGGAAATCCCTTACCACACATTTCTTCACGAGACAAGAAGTTCCAAGGAATGCAGAATGGAAAATTGAACTAGCTCATCTTTAACCTATGTTTTTTTTTGGAAAAAGATTGCTGCATTTCTAATTTATGTAGAATGTTTTGATGAATATTTTGCAAAGGAAGAAAAGTTGAATCGAGTATCAAAAAATATGTTTCATCAGGTGTACGTTTTCCTAAGTGTGAATTCGCGGTGGCTGAAAGAAACCAGCAAGCTACAAATTGCTGCTAAATAACTAAATCAGTCGTCGCTTGTCTGAGATAGATTAACGGTTTTGAAGGATATAACATTTATTTAGGTACAATGACATGTGCACAAAATTGCAAAAATATCAGACTACACTGATGATTCGTACCAAGATTTCGTCAGCGTGAGCTGTTTTGAAGACAACATTTACTTAAGTAAGTGGACAGTGAAATCGTCATTGGAAAAACTTCAGACAAACCTAATGTAACCTTTTTACTAAGGTTATGCAGTTAGTATACCTCTTTATCCCACCAACCGAGGGACTTAGTTGGAGAACATTTTCAATACTCCATTGTTTCATTGGACTGTTGATTTCCCCAATGGTAATTAAAGTAAGTATAGTCACAGCCATCTTCTCGATCGGGACAGTTCAACTGTTTCAACTGACACTTGATAAAAACCTGTCAGTATAAAGTCTCCAACTGAGGTTGTATATTACATTACTCACACATTATTTGGCACACGAAGACACAAAGTAAGAAATTCACTGCAGGATAGAATGACATGTTGCGAACGCACAGGGCACAAACAATTCAATGAGTCATAATTGATGGGTTTACTTATTGGACTGGCTTTTAAATGGAAGAAATAACAAAAAAAATCAGTACATGCAACAGTAAAAAATTTGATTGGAGGTATCCATAAATGAAACTGATGAATCACAAATAGTTGACACGGTAAAACGCACAACGAAAGTAATTTGGAATTCAATAATTTCTGCACAGGCGAGTTCAAACAGGTATAAATTCAGTTTGCGTTTGAAGGTAGCTATAATGCTTCGAGTCCTTCGTTGTTTGGCAATCGAATTCCAAGTTTTACCAGCTCTGTACTTTGAAAATAGTTGGGATCGTGTTGACGAGAAGGGGAGTTTGTAATCCGTATTGTGACCAAGCGGAAAAGTAAATGATGGGACTGAGTGGAAGAATATTCCATTGGCAAAAAGAAAGGCAACGTGACGTCACGTCTGCTAGCATGTTATAGTGTTCGGATGACACGCTTTTGACTGTGAATGATTGTTGCTAGGTTGGTTTTGTAGGTGGACGCAGACATGTTTACGCAATTGGTCTGAGTACTAGCAACTTTTCGCAGGGGTCGTGAGACAATTTCAATTTTTGCAGAGGATGCTACATGATTTGGATAATTTTCCGGTATCAAATGAGACGTAATCTTTCCAGTCTCGTCTCTGATCTATTACGATAAGGAAAACTTTATTTATGCTACATATAGAACCAGATGACCGTTTAATTCGACATATGTGTCAGGAATTGGTATTTTCTCCTAGAAAATATCACGACCTGCGATTGTCGAGATTTAACGTCTACTTATTGGACGTGAAACAGTTTGAAATGTTTACCAATTGATTATTCATATTAGTAATAACATCATTTAACTGTAGTATCCTCAGCAAACATTACAAATAATAACCTGTCACTAGTGTTATGAATGTCATTAACATATTTAACGAAGAGAAAAGGCCTGATGATCGACCCTTGCAGTAATCATATATTTCGCGTACTGACCGATGATGATTGTTTATTCCAAAATCTCCTGATTCACGCAATCGATGTTTTTTATAATGTCTTTAAAAGAGACACTAGTGACTTTCCCGCTATCAAGCCCATCAATAATAACTCCATTGGGCTTCAATTGAGCATGCGCTGAAATTTTGAGAGCCTGGAAGCAAAATTGATTTTGGCTATGTTGAGTATTTGATACGTAGTGATTATATAGTCTATCATAAAGTACTTGTTCAAAATTTTTCTTATGTCGGGCAGGACTGGTATTGGTGATTGCCTTTTTTGTCTGTTTTGCCTTCATTTTTAACAATTGGATTAATTTTGGCGTGCTTGAGTGCATCAGGAAAAATTCTTTACTAGAGTGACTCATTGATAAGTTGGGCCAAGGGACCTACAATAGTCCCAGACATAGCTGGGACTATGTCTGGGACTATTGTAGCTGGGATTGTTTGTTCCCCGTTTTGGTCAACAGGGTAAACGTTTAGTGGCTCATGAACTGCATCCGCTAAATAGTGTTCAAATGGATGTTGTTGCTAATAATAAATTTGCTCATAGTACTTAGCATACTTTTGAAGTAAGTATAGAAAACATTTCAAATCGTTTGTGGCTCAGTGATGATTCCACCAACAATAATAATTGAACCCTATATTCTCTGATGTATTTTTACTAGAAGGTTACTAATGATTTTCCAGCTTTTTTTCCTATTCCATTGAGAGGTCTCGATCAGATTTTGTATATTACTTTCCGGACCAATATTTGTCAGTTTGGTCAACGAATATTTACTTGCTTAAATTCATCTCTATACGAATGATGGATGTCGTTTGTATCTACGGTTCAGTCTGTCCTTCTCTTTTTGTGAGCCAAATTAGCCAGGTGTAATCGACGGATTCGAAGCTTGTTTGTGTCTGACCTCTCTTGTTATGAACGGTATAAGCACCTCCGGTTGTTCAATTAGTACGCTATGCATTTGCGTGCAGGCATAATTTTGGTTTACTGTGGATAAGATTTTATTGAAGTCGTAAGGTGGCAGCGCCTCCTTATAGTTTTGAATGTGATGGTCGTTATATTTACAATAGGTAATTACATTCGGATCAAAATATTCGTGAAAGTTTGGCTTATGAAAAAAATATTGATATTAGTATTTTTTTCTATAATTATCAGTTGGTATACAGTTAACAGCGTTGGTATAAAACGTTATCAATTCAAGTTTGTAGATCCAGCTGTTGTGTGCGTTAGCTTAGTATTTAATAGGTGCAAACCATGAAACAAAAAATTGTCAGCAGCTGAATTCGATCCATGATACTGAAGCAGATTTACGTTGAAATCACACACAATAAACACTTTATTTTCAGCTACATCAATGCCCCGGAAAGTTTCATTCGTCTGTAGTGAAAAAATGTCTACCCATTTTACAGAGGCTCTACGTTAAATCATACCTACAGTATTGTTTTAACCTCGCAATCACAGTAAAAGTCTACAAAAGAGTGTCAATTCCTTTCCTAATGAAATCGAGTTCAGGCCTCGGTACAACAGTCAGCCTGTCATTTATGAATAAACAAACGCATCCCGCAGTAGTGATGTTAGTGTTTGTATTCATATTGTGATGCGAAAAAAATATAAACCCTGAAGCACAGTAGGTTCAAAAAATTCTGCTATATTGATTTGGGGGCTAAGGAATTTCTCTTTCAAACGACAACATTTAATGTCACGCAGGTGGAAAGAATCGTAATGAAAATGAATTGCGAGAAAATTTAACGCAAGGGATTATTTGACATCCCGAAATCTGCTTTCTGATTTGCAAATCTGGATCGATTTCATGGAGAACACTGATGAAGATGCTTTCAATTTCGTGCATGGATAATCAAATGTATGAACATTATTTACTTGTTATTTTTTTAGAGTTTCGAGCTTTTGATAGAGAACTTACGGGAGTTGTATGTTTATTTTCAAATATGTTACATTTAGTTTTTGATTCAATCATATCCTGACACAAGAAAAGTGCAATGTTGTAGAACACGCACCAATTAGGGATATTTGATGGCACAAAAGCGAGGATATTGGCAAATAAAACTTGTTGATGATTTTCTTTAGTCATGTATAAGTTCGACAAAGAAATGAGATGCCAAACCGTATGCTATTGTTCTCATAGTTTCTCGCAGGGCCCAAAAGAAAACATTTATAAGAAAACATAAAACGACGTGGGATCTAGAGAGCACAGTAATACGCAGCATGGAACAAGTAACTAATTTATTATCAGTACAACCTAATCTTAAACATTTTTTTAATGCTTTCTAGAATGATAAGGAGAGGAGAGATTGCTAGAGTCCTTTCCTTACCTCTTCATGAAAAATAAGATATGCATTTGATATTTGATTGCTGTTTACATTTTTCGTAGTTTCCTTTACAAACCGAACAATATTTTTTTGTAAGATTCTACTCATTTTCACCAGACAATTTGTATTGGCTCTGGTAAAACAACTCTACAAAAAAACGACTACATCTTGAAGGCATTATTCCATTTTTGAGTTTATAAAGACTGTTGAGACACTTTGAGGGTTCAATTTTATGTATTTGAACATCACACTCATGGCCTATAAACTACACAATTGAATTAATTGTGTTTCCTGCTTAATATGAGCGGAATCCATTTCTGTGTGCTTCCAGGTCTTATTACTTAGCATCACATGTTAAGCTTCAAATTTGCCATGGTATGTTTTGGCAGAGGAACATAAACGTTGAGATGGGGTGGGGAGAATTTATAGACAAAATCACCGAGTTAGTTGTTAAAAATACGTTGTTTGTATGCCTTCAAAAAATAAGAATATAATATATGAAAGCATTTATCAGAAAGGGAACAAGTGGAAAATAATTATAATACATTCGTAAACAAAGTACCGATTTCATTTTATTAGGGGTGAATCCGAAAATGTACCTGAAAAGGACAATATAAGGATGGGAATAATGAATGAAATGATGATATCTCGTAGAACCTGTATACTCGGGATCTTATAGATGAATTTGAATATGATTATTAAAAAGAAGCAAAAGGGACAAAAACATGGAGCTAACAATAGAAAAACCTAAACCGGCATGATGTGAGACACGAAGTTTGGTAGTACGAAGGTAAAAATATTTGTAGAAATAATAAAAAGTGACTTGGCAAATACTGAAATTTCTAATGATCGGAAAATTTGAAACGAGAAATTGAAACAATAGTGTTTATGTGATCGTTTTCGACTCAAGAGTCTAATAAATGACATGGTTTATTCAACGTAATGATAGCAGCTAAACAAGCTCGAAATTGTTGTGGGAAAACAGACATTTTTCAACTATATATCGATCGACAGTAGAGTAAAGTGATCTTGAACGCAAGTGAAGGAATTAGATAGGAATAAATGGAGTTACTTTTCAGTCTAGGGAGTTTGCACCCCATATTTTCACGGATGGACGGAGTCAGACAGGCGGCAAACGGCTGACTCATTCTGACGGATGGACGGACAGCTTTCGGATTATTCATTAGGTATGATGATGGGTTATAAATATTATTAGGATTTTAGATGTTAATAGGCTATATAAATATACCGTTTACACACTAACTTTGGTGTACGCATTTCAATGCTGGGCATTCTGTATTGCAATTTCGTTGCATGTCATGTTGCATATGTGCAATTTCACTGTGAATTTAGGATTTTTTTCGTAGCTTGAAGTTTATGTCATTGAACATTTTCCATTTTATTGTATTTATAATATGTATTGTAGCTACATACTTTTTTTCTTATTTAGATGGCAGTATTGAGGTATAATTGATCACTAACTGTTGCTCGTTATATATATTTATACGGTTCTGGTATGATTAATGTTATTTCAAATTTCTGGTGGATGCGGTGGAGGACCCCCTTGGCAGAAATTATTAAATCATTTAATTCCATCGTGCAGCAATGGGTTTTCAATACTTAGGTATAAACATCAAACTTAGTTTTTATATATGCTATTTGGATTAGCGAAACGGGAGATAAAGTGAATTAGTGACAGCGCATCTGTCGGCAGCCGGTTTGTAGCAACATCATGTTTCAAAACATGATTCACGATGTATGTTACTAAAAATCTTGAAGAAAAAAACATGTGCATGAGTTTGATAAATCGAAAAAGAATGCATCGCAACTCATCTCTAGAGTGCTGCTGGCTCGCCTTCATCGAACTGAATGGAATTCACAATATACCATCATACATGTACACATACAAATACACATTCAAATGTGCACACGACTACCTACAAATATGGATGACGAAAAGTGTAATACACATTCATATGTGCACACACCTACCTACTTATATGGATGACAATTAGTATAATACACATTCCTATGTGCTCTTACCTACCTACATTCATGGATGAACAATCTGTATAATACACATTCATATG
>SDVV010018072.1:0-13846 GCA_016164225.1 Gammarus roeselii
GTGACAGCCCTTCGTGACAGCCCTCCGTGACAGCCCTTCGTGACAGCCCTCCGTGACAGCCCTCCGTGACAGCCCTCCGTGACAGACCTCCGTGACAGACCTCCGTGACAGACCTCCGTGACAGACCTCCGTGACAGACCTCCGTGACAGACCTTCGTGACAGACCTTCGTGACAGACCTTCGTGACAGACCTTCGTGACAGCCCTTCGTGACAGCCCTTCGTGACAGCCCTTCGTGACAGCCCTTCGTGACAGCCCTCCGTGACAGCCCTTCGTGACAGCCCTCCGTGACAGCCCTCCGTGACTATTTCGAGACAGCACTTCATTGTGTCACTCAATCAACAATTAGCTTCATTGTTCTCAGCATTGCCGCCTTAACTGGCGTGGTTGCGCCGAATAATGCTTTGACTGTTCTTGACACTCGGGCGTCATCACAGAGTTCAGTCACACCGGATGACCCCTTCGTTGAGTACTACACATCTCTAGTTTTGGTATGATATTAGTTTATGAGCCAAAATTTGACGATTTAACACTATACATAAATTATCCGATGAGCATTAGCTTTCGAGAAGCACCGAAATTGAAAATTGCTGGCATCTCCATAAATTATTCCCAGACAATCTATCGAAGATTGGTGCTTACTACCAACTAAAGAGAGTGGTGCTTACTACCATCTAAAGACAGCACGTGGTACTCAATCTGGAAGAATAGTTAGGTTATTTTGACATGCGGTAGGATCAATTTTGTAAGATTTCGTCGAAACTTGACCTATGCAGATAACTTATACACGGAATACACTTATATTAAAACACTGTTAAATAGATCATCATACTTTTCCAGGACGAGAGACTGGAGGAAAATGTTACTTAACAAAGTTAGCTTTTGATGGCACACACACGCCATTTCAAGGGATAAACGATACACGGCTCATCCCTACACGAGCCTATCAAGATTGAGTTGGATGAACAGGTTGGGTAAATGGATGGAAACCAAGTAGTTTTTTTAAGCGTTGGGTTACGAAAGAGGTTGCCTCGATGTCAGTCGTTACAACTGAAACAAGCATGCGTTAGCCACGTTGACTTATTGATGAACAGTTCTTGGATCAGGGGAGGTCGGCCGCACGCGCGGTCTTCAATGTTGGATGACCCCAAAAAGCCGTTCTCTTGATGTTAACCCGTCCAGTCTTTATTCGAGTAGCTACAGACAAAACTTGATTACGAAATGTAGGTGGTGGGGCTCTAATGAGGAGACGCAAGCGAAGAAACACCCCATCATCCTATTGCTAAACAGAAAATCAAAATTATAACTTTTCGCTATACACATGTGCTGCCAGGAGAAGATATGTGCTGAATGTATTCTGTGCGCACCTGTGTGGGCACAGAATTGTGCGCACCTGTGTGGGCACAGAATTGTGCACACCTGTGTGGGCACAGAATTGTGCGCACCTGTGTGGGCACAGAATTGTGCGCACCTGTGTGGGCACATAATTATTCGCACCTGTGTGGGCACAGAATTGTTCGCACTTGTGTGGGCACAGAATTGTGCGCACCTGTGTGGACACAGAATTGTGGGCACAGAATCGTGCGCACCTGTGTGGGCACAGAATCGTGCGCACCTGTGTGGGCACAGAATTGTGCACACCTGTGTGGGCACAGAATTGTGCGCACACAGGTGCGTTACGAAAACAGTCTTAAGTTTGTTTCCCTGCTATGGATTAGTTAGCCGGAACCAATTTATATTGCGCTGCTGTCCAGCAGTTAAAAAAATTAGTTTGCGATACACAGACACTTTTTCCACGTAGACTCCAACTTAATGCGTATTATTATTACGATATTGTCTGGAATGTTTCGTAGTGAGTTCTAGAAATAAAATTGAAGTTAACCGCAAATACACAGCGGATAATGATCATTTGCGTTAATAGTTGACCGTCAACGAAGTTAGAAGATAAGCGCTCCAAAGGGAATTGTACACAGTATGAGGTTATGCTACGGTATTATACTTGGACAAAGCGTCTTATGGAATTATGCAAATAACATTTTCCTTTATACTTAAATATATAGCACAAACGTCATCATTTAGGATCTAGGCTGTATGAAGAGCCTGTTAAAATAAAATGTAATTAAATGAATATACAAGACGTCCCGACTTCTGCCGTTTATCTGCGGGACAAGACACAGGTTCTTGCAAATGTTGAATTCTATTGAGTATTAAATTTATTGCTATCATAACCACTCTGTCATACAAGTCGCAGGCTGCATCACAAACACCACTGAAATCTACCGTACAATATAATGCTGCACTCAAACAAACCACAGGTCGTGGGGTGCAAGAAGTAAACTTGAACAAGCAGCGTTTGTCTTGAAGTTTGTTTCCTCAGCAGCAAACCAACTGGCCGTGTGATGCTTGTTCGAGGTAGCTGCATACTCCTGTGTTTACATGCAAACTCAGCTAAAACATCCCCGCCCCCACCGACCAACTGGCCGTGTGATGCTTGTTCGAGGTAGCTGCATACTCCTGTGTATACATGCACACTCAGCTAAAAATCCCCGCTCCCACCGACCTCGACACTTGTCGATCTCCCTCAGAAGTGGGCGAGAAAAACACAACAGGCGTTAGTCGACCCTGCATTAGAGCAGCCTCAGTGTTGACTCGACATGAGAGTAGCCGCAGTGTTGACTCGACATGAGAATGCCCGCAGTATAAGGCAAGGCACAAGAGAGGGGATAGTAGACCCTGCATTAGAGCAGCCTCAGTGTTGACTCGACATGAGAGTAGGCTCAGTATAAGGCAAGACACAAGAGAGGGGATAGTAGACCCTGCATTAGAGCAGCCTCAGTGTTGACTCGACATGAGAGTGCCCGCAGTATAAGGCAAGGCACAAGAGAGGGGATAGTAGACCCTGCATTAGAGCAGCCTCAGTGTTGACTCGACATGAGAATGCCCGCAGTATAAGGCAAGGCACAATAGAGGGGATAGTAGACCCTGCATTAGAGCAGTCTCAGTGTTGACTCGACATGAGAGTAGCCACAGTATAAGGCAAGGCACAAGAGAGGGGATAGTAGACACGACATGAGAGCAGCCTCAGTGTTGACTCGACATGAGAGTAGCCGCAGCATAAGGCAAGGGACAAGAGAGGGGATAGTAGACCCTGCATTAGAGCAGCATCGGTGTTGACTCGACATGAGAGTAGCCGCAGTATAAGGCAAGGCACAAGACAGGGGATAGTAGACACGGCATGAGAGCAGCCTCTGTGTTGACTCGACATGAGAGTAGCCGCAGTATAAGGCAAGGAAAAAGAGAGGGGATAGTAGATCCTGCATTAGAGCAGCCTCGGTGTTGACTCGACATGAGAGTAGCCGCAGTATAAGGCAAGGAACATGAGAGGGGATAGTAGACACGACATGAGAGTAGCCGCAGTATTGAGTAAAGAACAAAAGAGGCGTCAGTCAGTAAGCACAGAGACAACGGGTCCCGCCGGTCCCATGTTTAAAAAGGAACGAAAACGCAACTATGAATAAAGAGGTGCTTCATTATGAAGTGATGGGAGTGTTTGAGCTAATCTTGGCCTTGCTCTCCTCCGGCCCCATGCAGTTCAGAGTAATTTCTAGATATAAATATATATTCATAACTGTTAATGGGTTCAAGTCCTTTGCCCTTATTACATTTAGAATATTGACGACGAAGCGGAGAAATCAGCATTAAATACAAAAACTTATATTATAGAAAATGCAGTGTTACAATAAAATGACAGAAGACAGCATCCAAGAACACCGGATGCTCCACCTCACTTTGCATGCCATCACAAACTTCCTGTCCTGATTCAAGTTTCAAAACTACAGCCTTAAAACGAGCTAGAGAATGCGTCACTGTTAGGGTCATTATTCCCTTGTTGTTCAATAACAGTTTGAACAGAAGATGCAGAAGATACAGAATATACAGAAGAACATGGAATCGTCAACATACACAGAGCCAGTTACGAACTTCGAGTCGATATATTTAACGAAGAAGCCGGCTTTTGGTACTTGGGCATCATTGACAAGGAGGAAGGGCTGGTGATTGATAGAGGGGATATGAGTGTGAGTAGCAAGATTGATGAAGAAGTAGATTGCTTCGGGATCAGTTAATCGCAGGACTGCGATCGATCAAGCTGGTTACTGCGATGGTTACCGAATGCGAGGGATAAACATTCAGAGACGCGATACGCCGGCGAAAGAATTCGAACAAATATTGGCAAACGTGGAAGACATCCCAAAACATTTAGTGAAAAGGTATCATTGAGCAAACAGCATCAAAAGAAAACTTTCAACACAAATATTAACAGATGGCACCGCAAGGCACCGCAAGTAGGTATACGAGAGCTACGTCTGCACTAGGTTAAGTTCAAGAAAAACACCTGGCGTATGATTGCTTTGCGATTGAAATGAAGTAATAGTAACAATAATCTCTAAAACTATGCTAACAACCATCATGAACATAAAGTACAATGAAGCGTAATAAACACGGGAAAACTGATCATTCGGCAAAGGCAAGCAAATTAAAATTTTACATGAATGAATGAATGAAGGCAACATGACAAACCTGTTTGAACTTAGACGAGCAGAAATTCTTTAATTGTAATTTACTTCCGCTACTCAATTTACCGTGTCAACTATTTGTGGTTCGTCTGTCCCATCTTAAAGATACCTTCATTTTTTTTTATGCTTCATATGCTCACATTTCCAGTTATCTTGTTACTGAAGAAATCCGTTTATTTATTGTACCCATCTATTATGACTCATTGAAACATTTTTTTTACATGTGCATATGTTAATAAGTCATGTTAACTATGCAGTTAGTTTCAAATTGGTGACATCGTACGCCAATCAGTGCGAGAATAATGTAATAGACAACCTCATGTCGGACATTTTTTACTGCAATTTTTCAGTAAATGTCAGTGGAAACAGTAAATAGTGAAGATGAAGTACACGACGGTGATCATTGTACTTTGCTTGTTCTTCTCAATATCAATAGTCAAATGTAATGCTTTCATCTGTCTCGACACATTAAAAAATGGATAGAGGATGTCTTTCAACAATGTCCATCGGTTGGTCCTGTTATACACTTTAGATAACGGTTTATATATATTTATGTATAGTCGCTGCTTTCAGCGACTACGGGCCTTGGGTCATTTCTTTCCAGACCGTTCAGGTTGCGCTTCAATTTACGGAATTAATTATCCTTTTGTCGGTACTAATTACGACCCTCTAACAGTGAGCGTAGTGCAAGCATCAAAAGTTGAAAAATCTTTCAGTGTCGGCAAAGCTATTAATGATTTGAATGTCGAAGTTGGCGTTGCAATATTCGCTCGTGTCAGGTTACCCCTGCATTTGAACGGAAAAACAGTTGTTGTCTCCCAGAGCAAAAACTTTCATGATTTGATGATCCTCGATGTCTTGCGATTGTTGAAGAAGGTCAAGTACCGACTACGTTTATTAATTGTAGTGAGAAGAATGTTAAAGTTGCTCCTAACGATAGAACTGGCTCTCGAAGAAAATAACAGTGAAACGATTAGACTCGTGGAAATTGACTCTTAACAAAGTCGACATTCACTGCAAAAACTCAGAACTGATTGACAGTAAAAACAAGCGGAATGATTATTTTTGATGAGGTTTTGGATGACGTAGATTTGAAACATTTGCCTTTGACACCGCGAGCCTCCGTTGCTAATTTAATTAACAGTCACAGAGATGCCATTGCCGTGGGAGATGAATTAGGGCATGTCAAAAATTTCAAAGCTCACATTGACGTGCAACAGCACCCACCTATTTGCACTCCTCAGGACCGCATCCCTCACTCCAAAAGACAAACGATCGAGCTGCACGTCAAAAAGATGCTCAGTCAAGGGGTTATCGAACCCTGTGCGTCACCGTGGAGCAGCCCGGCTCTGCTAATTAAAAAGAGAGATCGTGATTTACGCTTTAAAACCGATTATCGTCAGGTGAACGTATTAATTAAACGGGAGGTCTTCCCCATCCCAACGATTGATGAGACTTTAGAGTCGTTGTCAGGTGCCACAGTCTTCACCACCCTTGACATGAAGTCTAGTTTCTGGCAGGTAGAACTCGACGAAGAGTCTCGTGACACAACTGCCTTTCGAACTAATACTGGCGCACATAGATTCCTACGAACTCCGGTTTGGTATGATTAATTTGCCCACTGTGTACCAAAGAGTGTGCAATCTTGCCTTCAGTAAATACCTAGGCAAATTCTTGTACTGTTATGTTGACGACATTGTAATTTTTTCGAGCACTTTTGAGGAACATATGAATCATCTGGGAGAAATTTTCCATCAGGTCAAGTCATGTGGTTTCAAACTGGGGTTGAAGAAATGTCAATTCGTCTCTAGCTCGGTAAAATATTTGGGACATCTTGTCGATAACACGGGCATACAGCCTGACCCAAAAAAGGTGAGCGCGCTCTCAGACGTGCCACGCCCCCAAACTGTGAAGCAGGTGAGGAGGTTCCTCGGAGCAACAGGTTATTACCGGAAGTTCATTAGAGACTATGCGCACGTCACCGCCCCACTCACAGCTTTAACGGAAAAGAACGCAAAATTCTCTTGAACCGGTGAGCACCAAAAGAGTTTTCGATACATTAAAAATAAACTTGTTACCTCACCCATTTTAAAATACCCTGATTATTTTAAACCTTTTATATTTCACACTGACAGCTCAAAAGTTGCGATTGGAGCAGTGTTAAATCAACAACATCCCAATGGCGAATTACCAATTGCGTTTTTCATTCGAAAACTGCGTGGGCCAGAGCCTAATTATTCAGTAACCGAGCAGGAAGCACTTGCCATTCACGAAACCATTAAATTTTTCAATCCATATCTGTACGGCTATAAGTTCGAAGTGGTTACTGATCACGCTCCTTTGCGATACATCTTTAAACACAAAACATCTGTCCCTCGAATCGCCAGATGGGCGCTGTTGCTGCCCGAGTATGACTATACGATCCGGTACAAAGAAGGAAAAACTCATGTTGTTCCCGACTTCTTGTCACGGGCGCCCGTGGACAGCGATCACGAAGACGACGAAAAATCCGAGCCGATGAAGACGTTACTTGAGCTGTCTTTGTTGATGACGGACCAGGGAGCGCCGCAGACCTGACCCTCGACCGATCACTGATCAGACAAGAGCAACTAGCTGACCCGTTCTGGGGGAAATTAGTGAAATTCCCGGAGGGAGACCAGTCAGATCTCCCCCAATTGGGCGGTGCCGAGGAATACTTCATGGCCGATGGCATACTGTGTCGTCTACCTCGATTTAATAGACGACACGGACGACTCAACATTCAAACGGTAGTTCCAAGGAAACTCGTGCCGATTGCGTTAAAACTTTCCCACGACTCCGAGGTATCCGCTCACATGGGTTTTCTCCGAACCGTGGTAAGAGCTCGCGACCGATTCTTTTGGTTTAACATGACATCTGATACCAAGCGTTACGTTCGTGAATGCCTTCCTTGTCAGAAACGCAAATGGCAAGGTCAAATGAAAGCTCGCTTGGCGAATTCCCACCGGTTAGATATCCAATGGAGCGTGTGGGTGTCGATCTGATCGAATTACCGACGAGCTGCTCCGGCTGTTAAGAATCAGTCTCCGCGGGCACATATTTTAAAAACGTCGCTAACCGAACATTACCACCAAGTAGTGTGTGCCCTAGAAACAGTGTAGGCCTTAGGCCTGTTAAACCTATCTCAAGTTACACAAAGAAATTCCTTGCCTTGCATATCTTTAATTCCCCTCCGATGTTTGTTTTGAGAAACAGGTGGTCCCCTTGGGGATCGTATAACGTAGGAGACATTGACGAGTTGAGGGCCATTTGCGCACCTTGTAAAACTCCGTGTGTCAGCAATCGTAGGGACTAGATCCAATAACACTGTTTAGCGCAGGGTTATCTTATATTGTATAAAGATGGGAGGAGCCTGTGTATTAGTTAACGGACTAAATTGTATATTTACCAATGAGGTTGGGGCATTAGGACGCCCCGCCTCTTTAGATAATCCAAAAAGGTGAATGGTCCCCTTTTTGGAGAACCACTTGATACCCATGAACAAGGCCCTCCCACATATTATTTCAGCGGTGCAGACCTGAACTAGAGAGAGCAGACACTTTCCATCAGCTGCAGTCATCGGGCAGAGCTGGGACACACTCCAGCAGCTGAAGCCTTCGGGTGTAGGCTCCTACTCTAGCCTACGCTCGTAATACACTGGATACATTTTTTTTGCTCTCCATTTACACTTTTGTTTCTTTGTGTCCGTTATTTCAAACAATATTCAGTACTTTATTGATAGAGTAACTTTTGTCGTGTTACGTTGTTCCAATTCAATTCTATAATAATATTCCAAAACCAATGTTTGATCATTCCTACCTTGCTTTTACCCGATTGTATCAACTTGAAAACTTCTTTACCATAACACGGCAACAAATATGGCCTGACAATTGTTGATCAGTTTTCAAAGTTCATTCCCGCTTACCCACTTCCAAACAAATCCGCTGAAGTAGTTTCCAAGGCCCTGATGCAATTCATCGCTGAAAATGGATGTCCTCTCGAGATCGTCAGCGATCGAGGGGTTAAATTTGTAAACAAACTTTCCAATGAAGTCCTTCGAAAATTAAAAATAAAGACCAAACTAACTACTGCCGATCACCCGATGAGCAACGGTTTAACGGAAACAATGAACTCCGTCAGTAAACGCGCTTTCAGTCCTTTATCCTCTGATGATAAATTTACCTGGGACGACAGCGTTCCACTTGTTACTCTTGCGATCAATACCGCGTTCCAATCAAGCATCAACGACGTTCCTTTCTTTCTGTTTCATGGTCGAGATGCTCACCTCCCTTCGGAGACTTTTTCTCAAAGCAACCAATCGATTACGCCAGTGATACTAATTACGCGGTTGAAATGTCGCTGAGGTTAGCAAATGCTTTCAGGCATGTAAGAAAACAGTCCAAAATAGCTCATGACAAATCAGCTCAGTAGTACGACACAACGGCGAATAGCAAACACATTACACCGTTTTTTTCAGTTCTCCTACGAAATGAAACGTCAAAAACAGAAGGCACGCAAGGCTGGCCCACTTAATTCCTTGGTCCGTACAGAGTACTCGAACGAAACAATGACAACTGTACGATCCGTGATGTATACGCCGACCGCAACGTCCAGACTGTTCACGTCAATAGGTTGAAGCTGGCCCACTTACGACTTGATGACCCATACCCTCACAACAATGGTAATGAGGTGTCGACCAACATCGACCACACCGCCCTCTCTGCAGTCGCCAGCGACCGTCAATCCGATGAGGTCGATCGAATAACGGGAACTGAACCGATGCCTAGATAGATCTTAGAAGTAGCAGAAAATAGTTTCCAAGGTGTGAACATAATTTTAATTTGTATGCAGACATGAGTTGGATTGTGTTAGTCCCGTAATATGTAGTTTTGAAGTTGTGTAGCTAACATTTGTCTATGACTAATTCAAGAATACAATTATACACCTCAAATTTATGTAAATAGCTCTTACGTGCACTCAAACCTATGACCATGTGAAGAATCCAATCAATATAATCGCTTGAGTAACCATGTCGATCAACAACTCAAGATTTAGGTTCAATGTCAATGTAAGAGTCAGTGAACTTTCTATAATTCTGCTGCTCAGGATCATGTCCTTGCCACTGATTGACTTGGTTACTCAAGGGAACACGCATTGCAATATATTGCAAATCACTGAAAACTCCCTTTGCCCTCCTCCGTCTCTGGCAGCCATACACCGGTGCTAAGCGGCAACAAGACCAACAAACCAGGCCCCACCCCCTCCTCCTGACATCTGATGCCGCCATGTTGCCAGTAGCAGCTCAAGGAAATTAGAAGCTGTACGTAAACAAAAAAAAACGAGAGGCACCTTCCCGCAACGGGAGGGCACAAGAACGAAAAAGTGATGCTAATCACCAACCACGACGAGCAGAGGTGATGCTAATCACCAACCACGACGAGCAAAGGTGATTCCAATCACCAACCACGACGAGCAAAGGTGATTCTAAACACCACCGTCCACGTAAAAGGAATACGCCTTCGCGTGTTGACAATGCGAAACAGCTGAGATCTTTTGACACCGCGCCCGGAATAACCGTCCTCGTGATGACCAGCGTTGATGTCTACCCATGAACCGAGAGAGAATCGCTCCCCTCTTTCAGCAAGCAACAACTCCAGCCTCATCGAAGGAAATATCCGTAGAACACACACGAAAAAAGGCGCAATGTCTCATATCATCTGCCAGGAGGCAGTAAAATTCTCAAACATAGAGGGGTGTTATACACTTTACATAACGGTTTATATATATTTATATATAGTCGCTGCTTTCAGCGACTACGGGCCCTGGGTCAGATACCGAACTCACTGTTATTTGTTTTTATGTAATTGTACGCATTAAGGACTGAAGTATGGTTGACAATTTTTAATATGGATAGTGCAAATAGCAAGCTATAATATTACTGTAAGTGTAGGATGATTTTCGTTTTATTAAATGACTCCGCCGTGTTGATATCTTCTTTGATACCTACCTTTAAATCTATACGTTATGTGTATTTCCTTAGATAGCCCCCGGATTAGGTAACTTGAACGAGAACCTTCGTAAGTGTATGCCATTTGTGCCTGTCCAACAAGTGAAGAGGTCAGCATTTCTATGCCTGCTATAGGATTACATGCAGGCCATGTGTTTATTCTAAAACGGCTAAAATAACTTGGGTGCCAATGGGACACAAGTAAACCCGGGGACACGCCCTTTAGCAGTTAGCAAACGGTAGAGCTGTTCTCATTGGACAATTCCAATCTCAGACATTCACGCGAGGCGCCTCCCTTTTTTTTGTGAGATTTTGAGTGATTGGGAACAGTTAGCCCGGGGGCAGAGCGGACAACGCCAGACGAACACCGGCGGCCACCACAGAAGGACCTAAACTTGAGTATTGGTGTAGGATCTTTGATCCATTTAGAGGAAAGTATGTTAGGATTTCACTTACCCGTTGATTAAAGAACCGTAGCAATTGGGAGTGTTGTATTGTGTATCAGACCAAAAATAATTCATTACGAGGTTAATAGATAGAAACATATAACAGTCCTAATTCCTTAACCTTAGTTATGAGTTAATAGTAAATTCCTCTTAGTAGCAAATGTTTTCAGAACAGCTCACGCTGACGAAGACTTGGTACGTATCATATGTGTATCCTGATATTTCTGATATTTTGACAAAGTGTTATTTTATGAATAAATTTTAAATCACTGAATTCTTACGGATTCTATTGGCGCTGAACGAGCATCCCATGACGTCGGAGGAATAGTTTGCTGGATCACATTAAACAGATACGGCACCCACCCGCACCCCCCAAAATAGTTATTTACAAGCGTCCATCATCAATTTAGAACAGATTTAACGGTCAGAATGACGTCACAGACAAGAGCAGCGACTGACCTGCTTCCACCAAGCGCTGGAATAATTGAATATTTTACTGTAAATGGGCTTTTTCCGTCGTGACTGTTTCAAAATTGCAAAGCAATAGACGGTAATTACGAACTAACGGAACAAAGAAAATTACGATAACAGTAAAATTCCTGATGCTAACTCTACATTACGTGTTAGGAAGCATTACAGAAACCAAAGCGCTCTCACGTACTGATTTGCAGCTCCCATTAGAGGAGTCTAAAAATACACTCATAAATATTCCAGAGGGACTGTCCCCACAAAATTATCTAGAAGTTGACATATCTTCAGCTAGTACAGCTTTCGAGTCTTTATTTCGCTAGTATTTTCTGATGTGCTCAAAATTGAGTAGCGTGAATGAGGTAATAGTGCTGCAAATACACACGCCGAACATTTAGACGTGTTTGAAAAATGACAGTGTGAAAATAAATCATGTAGAATGTCAATATCTCGCGAACAGTGTTGAATAATTAGGGCATATTTTCCAACGACGAGGCTTAACCAATCCCGAGAAAGATGGGGCTATCATAACAGCTTCGTATCCCTCAAATAAAAGAAGTTCAAAGTTTTAAAGCAATGTGTACATATCACAGTAGATTCCTAACAAATTTCCGTAGAGCATTTGCACCAATCCTCATTAAAATTCGTTCAAATTTTCAAGAATTAAGATTAACAGACATGTTCCAATACGTTTTTATTAGCATAAATAAAATATTGGACATATCGGACCTAGATCACGATACATCGAGTCTGACGCCAGCAATAAAGACATAGCTGCGGTCCTAATCCAGAAACAAAATAAGGCATTCATGTTTGTGTAATAAGCGGCCGAATGACACTGTTCCAAACAGGTCAAGCCATCGTAGACAAAGAGATACTTGCAGTTATGTTTGAAATCGGAAGGCATAGATATGAATCGATCAAATACATAAGGGATAGTCTCTCACGACTTCCTCTAGCTGATTCAGAAGACAATATTGAGCCTAACGAGCCTGTACAGCTGGCAAAGAAATTAAAATTGTCTTAAATGTCGTTCAAATAAATAAGTCTTGAGAGGAGGATCCTTTAGCAACCTGAGTCAGGCACTACAATGCACATGCATGGACTTCCCCTCATGGTGAGTGAGGCCTGAGTCAGGCACTACAATGCACATGCAAGGACTTCCCCTCACGGTGAATGAGGCCTGAGTCAGGCACTACAATGCACATGCAAGGACTTCCCCTCACGGTGAGTGAGGCCTGAGTCAGGCACTACAATGCACATGCAAAGACCTCCCCTCACGGCGAGTAAGGCCTGAGTCAGGAACTACAATGCACCTGCAAGGACTTCCCCTCACGGTGAGTAAGACCTGAGTCAGGCAATACAATGCACACACATGAACTTCCCCTCACGGTGAGTGAGGCCTGAGTTTGACACTACAATGCACATGCATAGACTTCCCCTCACGGTGAGTGAGGCCGGAGTTTGACACTACAATGCACATGCAAAGACTTCCCCTCACGGTGAGTGAGGCCTGAGTTTGACACTACAATGCACATGCATGGACTTCACATCACGGTGAGTTAGGTCTGAGTCAGGCACTACAATGCACATGCATGGACTTCACATCACGGTGAGTGAGGCCTGAGTTTGACACTACAATGCACATGCATGGACTTCACATCACGGTGAGTGAGGCCGGAGTTTGACACTACAATGCACATGCATGGACTTCACATCACGGTGAGTGAGGCCTGAGTTTGACACTACAATGCACATGCATGGACTTCACATCACGGTGAGTGAGGCCGGAGTTTGAAACTACAATTCATATGCATGGACTTCACATCACGGTGAGTGAGGCCGGAGTTTGACACTACAATTCATATGCAAGAACTTCCCCTCACGGTGAGTGAGGCCGGAGTCAGGCACTACAATGCACATGCAAGGACTTCCCCTCACGGTAAGTGAGGCCCGAGTCAGGCACTACCACGCACAGACATGGACTTCCCCTCACGGTGAGTGAGGCCTGAGTCAGGCACTACGATGCACACGCATGGACTTCCCCTCACAGTGAGTGAGGCCTGAGTCAGGCACTACAACGCACAGACATGGACTTCCCCTCACGGTGAGTTAGGTCTGAGTCAGGCACTACAATGCACATGCATGGACTTCCCCTCACGGTGAGTTAGGTCTGAGTCAGGCACTACAATGCAAGCATGAACTTCCTCTCCCGGTGAGTGAGGCCCGAGTCAGGCACTACAATGCAAATGCATAGACTTCCATAGAATAAGTTAAGGAACAACTTTAATGGTCCTATACCTGCATTATGTATGATAATAGAGTAGTAATCCC
>SDVV010018073.1:1098-13846 GCA_016164225.1 Gammarus roeselii
TATAACAACTAAAACACCTAAAATAACTAAAACACCTAAAACAACTAAACATCTGAAACAACTATATCAACTATAACACCTAAAACACCTAAAACAACTATAACAACTACAACAACTAAACAACTGAAACAAATAAAACAATTAAAACAACTAGAACAACTATTACAACAAAAACAACTAAAACAACTTAAACAACTAAATTAACTAAAATAACTACAACAACTAAAACAACTAAAACAATTCAAATACTAAATTAACTGAAACAACTGAAACAACCATAACAACTAAAAAAACTATAACAACTAAAACAACTATAACAACTAAAACAACTAAACAAACTAAAACAACTAAACAACTAGAACACTCAAACAACTAAAACACCCTAAACAACTATAACACCAGAAACACATAAAACACCTAAACAACTTAACACCTAAAATAACTAAAACACCTAAACAACTAGAACACCTAAAACAACTAGAACAACTAAAACAACTATAACACCTAAAACAACTACAACAACTACAACAACTAAAACAACTAAAACAACTTAAACACCTAAACCAACTAAACAACTAGAAAAACTAAAACAAATATAACACATATAACAACTTAAACAACTATAACAACTACAACAACTATAACACCTAAAACATCTAAAACAACTAGAATAACTGAAACACCTATAACAACTAAAACAACTAAAACAACTAAAATACCTATAAACAACTGAAACACCTAAACAACTAAACAACTAAAGCCAGTAAAACGATTATAACACATATAACAACTTTAACAACTAAACAACTAGGACAACTTAAACACCTAAAACAACTAAAACAACTAGAGTAACTATAACACCTAAAACAACTAAAACAACTATAACAACTAAAACAACTATAACAACTTAAACAACTAAAACCACTAAAACAACTATAACAACTGAAACAACTACAACAACTAATAAAACTAAAACAACTAAAACAACTATAAGAACTAAAACAACCGAAACAACTGAAACAACTACAACAACTAAAACAACTATATATAAAAAAATAGAACAACTAGAACAACTAAAACAACAAGAACAACTATAACAACTAAAACAACTAAAACACCTTAACAACTTAAACACATAAAACAACTAAAACACCTAAAATATCTACAACACCTATATAAACATAAAACACCTATAACACCTATATCACTTGAAACACCTATAACACCTATAAACACCTATAAACACCTAAAACACCTATAACACATCAAAAACCTAAACAACTAAAACAACTATAACACATAAAACACCTATAACAACTACATCACCTAAAACACCTATAACACCTAATACAACTATAAAACATGAAACAACTACAACACCTAAAACAACTAAAAAGCTAAAACAACTAAAACACCTGAACAACTAAAACACCTAAAACAACTAATACAACAAAAACAACTTAACAGCAAAAACAACCAAAACAACTAAAACAACGAAAACAACTAGAACTAGAACAAATAAAACAACTCAAATAACTAGAACAACATAACAACTAAAACACCTAAAACAACTAAAACACATTAAACAACTCAAACACCTAAGATAACTAAAACACACAATAAAACAAAAACACCTATAACACCTATAACACTGAAAAACACCTATAACACCTATACAACACCTACAAACACCTATAACACCTTAAACACCTAAAAAACAACTATAACAACTAAAACACATATAACACCTGAAACAACTATCACAACTAAACAACTAAAACACCTAAACAACTAAAATAACTAAACAACTAATACAACAAAAAACAACTACAATAACTATAACAACGAGAACAACTGACAACAACTAAAAAAAAAAAAACTAAAACAACTAAAACCACTATAACAACTAAAACAACTCAAATAACTAAAACAACTGGAACACCCAAAACAACTTAAACACCTAAAACACCTAAAACACCTAAAACACCTAAAAAACTATAACACCTATACCAAATAAAACAACTAGAACAACTATAACAACTAAAACAACTAAAACAACTAACAAACCTACAACAACTAAAACAACTGAAACAAATAAATCAACTAAAACAACTGAAACAACTAAAACAACTAGAACAACTATAACAACTAAAACAACTAAAACAACTAACAAACCTACAACAACTAAAACAACTGAAACAAATAAATCAACTAAAACAACTGAAACAACTAAAACAACTAAAACAACTAGAACAACTGAAACACCTAAAACACCTTAGCACATATAACACCTAAAACACCTACATCACCTTGAACACCTAGAACAACTACAACACCGAAAAAAAACTATAACACCTGAAACAACTATAACAACTAGAACAACTAAACAACTAAAACAACTAAAACAACTAAAACAACTAAACAACTTGACAACTAAAACCACTAAAACACCTAAAACAACTACAACAACTAACACAACTACAACACTTAAAACAACCATAAGAACTAAACAACTATAACAACTAAAACACCTAAAACAACTAAAACACCTAATCAACTATAACACCTAAAACCACTAAAACACCTAAAACAACTAGAAACCTAAAACAACTAAAACTCATATAACAACTATAAAACATAAAACAAATAAAACACATATAACAACTAAAACAACTAAAACACCGATGACAACTAGATCCCCTTAAACAACTATAACACATACAACAACTAAAACACCTAAAACAACAAAAACACCCTAACACCTAAAAGTCTTATAACACCTATAACACCTATAAAACACCTATAACACCTATACAACACCTATAACACCTATAAACAACTGAAACACCTAAACAACTAAACAACTGAAGCTAGTAAAACAATTAGAACACATATAACAACTTAAACAACTAAACAACTAAGATAACTTAAACACCTATAACAACTAAAACAACTAGAATAACTATAACACCTAAAACAACTATAACAACTAGAACCACTAAAACAACTATAACAACTAGAACAACTAAAACAACTAAAACAACTATAACAACTAAAACAACTACAACAACTAAAACAACTAAAACAACTAAAACAACTAAAACAACTATAACAACTAAAACAACCGAAACAACTGAAAAATCTACAACAACTAAAACAACTTTACCCAAAAAAACAAAACGAAACAACTAGAACAACTAGAACAACTAAAACAACATGAACAATTAAAACAACTAAAACAACTAAAACACCTAAACAACTTAAACCCATAAACAACTAAAACACCTATAACACCTAAACACCAATAACAACTACAACACCTAAACACCTAAAACACATAATAAAACTATAAAACATGAAACAACTACAGCACCTAAAAAAACTATAAGAACTAAAACAACTAAAACACCTAAACAACTAAAACAACTAAACAACTAATACAACAAAAAACACTACAACAACTATAACAACAAGAACAACTGAAAACAACTAAAACAACAATAACAACTAGAACAACTAAAACCACTATAACAACTAAAACAACTAAAACAACTAAAACAACTAAAACAACTTGAACACCCAAAACAACTTAAACACCTAAAACACATAAAACCCCTAAACAACTATAACACCTATACCAACTAAAACAACTAGAACAACTATAACAACTAAAACAACTGAAACAACTAAAACAACTAACACACCTACAACAACTAAAACAACTGAAACAACTAAATCAACTAAAACAACTAAAACAACTATAACAACTATAACAACTAAAAACAACTAGAACAACTGAAACACCTAAAACACCTTAAACACCTATAACACCTAAAACACCTAAAACATCTTGAACACCTAGAACAACACAACACCGAAAAAAAACTATAACACCTGAAACAACTATAACAACTAGAACAACTAAATCAACTAAAACAACTAAAACAACTAAAACAACTAAACAACTAAACAACTAAAACCACTAATTACCTAAAATAACTACAACAACTAACACAACTACAACACTTAAAATAACCATATGAACTAAAACAACTAAAACAACTAAAAAACTATAACACCTAAAACCACTACAACACCTTAAAACAACTAAAACACCTAAACAACTATAACAACTAAAACAACTTTAACAATGATAACAGCTAAAACAACTAGAAGAACTTAAACAACTATAACAACTAAAACAACTAAACAACTACAACAACTAAAACATTTAAAACAACTAAAACAACTAAACAACAAAAGCAACTAAAACAACTAAAACAACGAAAACAACTCGAACAACTATAACAACTAGAACATCTATAACAACTAAAGCAACTAAAACAACTAAAACAACAAAACTCTTATAACAACTAAAACAACTACAACACATAAAACAACTAAAGCACATAAAACAACTATAACACCTAAAACACATATAACACCTATGACACCTAGAAAAAACTAAAACACCTTGAACAACTACAACACCTAATACAACTATAACAACTAAAACAACTAAAACATCTAAAACAACTATAACGAATAAAACAACTAGAACAACACAAACAACTATAACAACTATAACAACCAAAACAACTGAAACAACTAAAACAACTGAAACAACTACAACAACTAAAACAACAAGAAACACCTAAGAGAACTATAGCAACTAAAACACCCAAACAACTGTAACACCTAAAGGAACTATAACACCTAAAACAACAATAACAACTAAAACAACTAGAACAACAAAAACAACTATAACATTATAAAAACTCAAACAACTAAAATAACTAAAACAACTAAACTAAAGCAACTAAAAAAACTAAAACAACTAAAACAACTAAAACAACTAAACAACTACAACACATAAACAACTAAAACACCAAAACAACTAGAACACCTAAACCACCTATAACACCTATAACACCTAAAACAACTACAACACCGTGAAACAACTAGAACACGTAAAACAACTATAACACCCAAACAACTAGAACACCTGAACAACTAAAACAACTTAAACAACTAAAACACCTAAAACAACTATAACAACTACAACAACTAAAACAACTGAAACAACTAAAACAACTAAACAACTAAAACAACTAGAACAACTAAAAGCCCTACAACACCTAAAACAACTAAAACGCCTACAACAACTACAACACCTAAAACAACTAAAACACCTTAAACAACTAAACAACTAGAAAAACATAAACAACTATAACACATACAACAACTTAAGCAACTATAACAACTAAAACAACTTAAACACCTAGAACATCTAAAACAACTAAAACAACTTAAACACCTATAACAACTATAACAACTAAAACAACTAAAACAACTACGACAACTAAAACATTTAAAACAACTAAAACAACTAAACAACTAAAGCAACCAAAAAAAGTAAAACAACTAAAACAACTCAAACAACTAGAACAACTAAAACATCTATAACAACTAAACCAACTAGAACAACTGAAACAACAAAACAACTATAATAACTACAACACATAGAACAACTAAAACACCTAAAACAACTAAAACACCTATAACACCTATAACAACAATAACAACTAAAACAACTAAAACATCTATAACTACTATAACAACTAAAACAACTAGAACAACAAAAACAACTATAACAACTATAACAACCAAAACAACTAGAACAACTGAAACAACTAAAACAACTAAAACAACTAGAAACACCTAAGACAACTAAAACAAATAAAACAATTGAACGACTATAACACCTAAAGCAACTAAAACACCTAAACAACTATAACAACTAAACAACTAGAACAACAAAAACAACTTTAACAACTATAACAACTCAAACAACTAAAACAACTGAAACAACTAAAACAACTGATCTAACTAAAACAACTAAAACAACTAAAACAACTAAAACACCTAGAACAACTAAGACACCTAAATCAACTGAAACACCTAAAAACAACTAAACAACTAAACAACTAAAACACCTAGAACAACTAAAACAACTAAAACCACTAAAACTACTAAACAACTATATCAACTAAAACAACTCAACAACAAAAACAACAAAACAACTAGAACAACTAAAACAACTAAAACAACTATAACAACTAATACAATTATGACACCTAAAACAACTGCAACACCGCAAACAACTTGAACATCTAAACAACTAAAACACCAAACAACTAGAACACCTAAACAACTAAAACAACTAAACAACTAAAACACCTAAAACAACTAAAACAACTACAACAACTAAAACAACTATAACAACTTAAACAACTAAATAACAAAAACAACTAAAACACCTACATCAACTAAAACAACTGAAACAACTAAATCAACCGAAACAACTATAAAAACTAAAACAACTAAAACAACCAAAACAACTTGAAAAACTGCAACACCTAAAACACCTTAAACACCTATAACACATAGAAAACCTAAACACCTTGAACACCTAGAACAACTACAACACCGAAAAAAACTATAACACCTTTAACAACTATAACAACTAGAACAACTAAAACAACTAAAACAACTATAACAACTAAACAACTAAAACAACTAAAACCACTAAACAACTAAACAACTAATCAACTTAACAACTAAAACCACTAAAACACATAAAACAACTACAACAACTAACACAACTACAACACTTAAAACAACAATAAGAACTAAAACAACTATAACAACTAAAACACCTAAAACAATTAAAACACCTAATCAACTAGAATACCTAAAACCCCTTAAACAACTATAACAACTAGAAACCTAAAACAACTATAACACATATAACAACTAAAACACATAAAACAAATAAAACACCTATAACAACTAAACAACTAAAACAACTATAAAACTAAAACACATGAAACAACTAGAACACCTTAAAACCACTAAACACCTAAACAATTATAGCAACTAAAACAACTATAACAACTTAAACAACTGAAACAACTACGACAACTAAAACATTTAAAACAACTAAAACCACTTAACAACTAAAGCAACTAAAACAACTAAAACAACTAAAACAACTCAAACATCTAAAACAACTAAAACATCTATAAAAACTAAATCAACTAAAACAACAAAACAACTAGAACAACCAAAACAACTACAACACATAGAACAACTAAAACACCTTAAACAACTAAAACACCTATAACACCTATAACACCTATAACACCTAGGAACAACTAAAACACCTTGAACAACTGAAACACCTAAAACAACTATAACAACTAAAACAACTAAAACCTCTGTAACAACTATTTCAACTAAAACAACTAGAACAACACAAACAACTATAACAACTATAACAACCAAAACAACCAAAACAACTAAAATAACTGGAACAACTGAAACAACTAAAACAACTAAAACAACTAGAAAACACCTAAGACAACTGAAACAACTATAACACCTAAACAACTATAACACCTTAAGCAACTATAACACCTAAAACAACTACAACAACTAAAACAACTAGAACAACAAAAACAACTATAACAACTATAACAACTAAAACAACTAAAACAACTAAATTAACTAAAGCAACTAAAGCAACTGAAGCAACTAAAACAACTAAAACAACTAAAACAACTAAAACAACTACATCACACAAAACAACTAAAACACCTAAAACAAATAAAACACATAAACCACCGATAACACCTATAACACCTAAAACAACTAAAACGCCTGAATCACCTAAAACACCTAGAACAACTAAGACACCTAAAACAACTAAAACACCTAAAAAAACTAACAACTAAAACACATAGAACAACTAAAACAACTAAAACAACTAAACAACTAAAACTACTAAACAACTATATCAACTAAAATAACTAAAACAACTATAACAACTAAACAACTAGAACAACTAAAACAACTAAAAAAAATACAACAATTAAAACACTATAACACCTAAAACAACTACAACACCGTAAACAACTATAACACGTAAAACAACTAAAACACCCAAACAACTAGAACACCTGAACAACTAAAAAACTAAACAACTAAAACACCTAAAACAGCTAAATAACTACAACAACTGAAACAACTCAAACAACTTAAACAACTAAATAACTAAAACAACTAAAACAACTTAAACCCCTAAAACACCTAGAGCAACTAAAACACCTACAACAACTACAACACCTATATTAACTAAAACACCTACAACAACTAAACAACTGAAACAACATAAACAACTATAACACATATAACAACTTAAACAACTATAACAACTAAAACAACTAAAAACACCTGGAACATCTACAACAACTAGAACAACTGAAACACCTGTAACAACTAAAACAACTAAAACAATTAAAACAACTATAACAACTAAACAACTAAAATAACAAGAACAAATATAACAACTAAAACAACTAAAACAAATAAAACAACTAAAACAATTACAACACCTATAACAACTAAACACCTATAACCACTAGAACACCTAAAATAACTAAAACACCTATACCAACTGAAACAACTAGGTCAACGATAACAACTTAAACAACTAGAACAACTAAAACAACTAACACACCAACAACAACTAAAACAACTGGAACAACTAAAACATTCATAACAACTAGAACAACTAAAACAACTAGAACAACTATAACACCTGAAAACCTATAACACATATAACACGTGAAACACCTAGAACACCTATAACACCTAAAACAACTACAACACAGTGAAACAACTAAACCACGTAAAACAACTGAAATACCCAAACAACTAGAACACCCGAACAACTAAAACAACTAAAACAACTAAAACACCTAAAACAACTAAAACAACTACAACAACTAAAACTATTATAACAACTAAACAACTAAACAACTAAAACAACTTGAACAACTAAAAGCCCTATAACACCTATAACAACTAAAACGCCTACAACAACTACTACACCTAAAACAACTAAAACACCTAAAACAACTAAACAACTACAACAACTATAACAACTAAAAGAAATAAAACAACAGAAACAACGAAAAACAACTACAACAACTATAACAACTAGAACAACTAGAACAACTAGAACAACTAAAACAAATAGAACAACTAAAACAACTAAAACAACTAAAACAACTAAAACACCTAAAACAACTAAAACACCTAAAATAACTAGAACACCTATAAAAAAAAACTATAACACCAAGAAGACTTAAAACACATATAACACCTACAACACCTAAAACACCTTAATCACTTAAAACAACTATAACAACTAAAATACCTACAACACCTACAACAACTACAACACGTGAAACACCTATCTCACCCAAAACACCTAAAACAACTTTAACAACTACAACAACTTAAAGAACTGAAACAATTACAACAACTAAACAACAAGAACAACTATAACAACTAAAACAACTTAAACAACTATAACAACTAAAACAACTAAAACAACTAAAACACTCAAACAACTGAAACACCTTAAACAACTATAACACCGCAAACACATAAAACACCTAAACACTTTAACACATAAAATAACTAAAACACCTAAACAACTAGAACACCTAAAACAACTAGAACAACTAAATCTCCTATAACACTTACAACACCTATAACACCTATAAAACACCTGTAACACCTAAACAAATGAAACACCTAAACAACTAAAACACCTACAACAACTAAAACACCTGTAACAACAGAAACACCCTCAACAACTAGAACACCTAAAACACCTACAACACCTAAATAACATCAATAACACCTTATACACCTAGAACACCTAAACAACACCTACAACGCAAACACCTACACACCTAAGCAACTAAAACAACTATAACCCATTAAAACACCTATAAGAAATAAAACACCTATAACAACTACAACACCTAAAACAACTAAAACACCTAAAACAACTAAACAACTAAAGAAACGAAAACAACTATAACACATATAACAACTTAAACACCTATAACAACTAAAACAACTAAAACAACTAAAACACCTATAACAACTAAAACAACTACCTCAACTAGAACAACTAGAACAACTAAAACAACTGAAACAACTACAACAACTAAAACGACTTAAACAACTAAAACAAATATAACACCTAAATCAACTAAAACACCGCAAACAACTAAACCCCTAAAACAACTGAAACACCTACAACAACTAAAACACCTAAAACAACAAAAACACCCTAACACATAGAACACTTGAAACACCAATAACACCTATAAAAGACCTATAACACCTAAAACAACTGAAACACCTAAACAACTAAACAACTAAAACAAATAGAACAATTATAACACATATAACAACTTAACAAATAAACAACTAAAACAACTTAAACACCTAAAACAATTAGAACAACTGGAACAACTAAAACACCTAGAACAACTAAAACAACTATAACAACTGAACAACTATAGCAACTAGAACAACTAGAACAACTAGAACAACTAGAACAATTAGAACAACTAAAACAACTAAAACAACTACAACAACTAAAACAACTAAATCAACTAAAACAATTATAACAACTAAACAACCGAAACAACTAAAACAACTAAAACAACAAAAACAACGAAAAAAAACTTAACCACTAAAACAACTAGAAAAACTAGAACAACTGCAACACCTATAACAACAATAACACCCTAAACACCTAGAACACCTAGAACACCTATAACACCTATACAACACCTATAACACCTAAAACACCTTGAACACCTAAACAACTCTTTCAACGAAACACCTAAACACCTAAACAACTAAAACAACTAAAACTCCTAAACACCTAAAACAAATGAAACACCTATAACAACTACAACCCCTTTAACAACTAAAACACCTAAAACAACTAAACAACTAAAAAAACTAAACAACTATAACACATAGAACAACTTAAACAACTATAACAACTACAACAACTAAAACACCTATAGCAACTAAAACTACTATAACAACTAAAACACCTATAACAACTGAAACAACTAGAACAACTAGAACAACTAGAACAACTGAAACAACTAAAACTACTACAACAATTAAAACAACTCAAACAACTATAACAACTATAACACCTAAAACAACTAAAACACCGATAACAACTAGAACCCATATAACAACTAAAACACATACAACTACTAAAACACATAATACAACAAAAACACCCTAACACCTTGAAGACTTAAAACACCTATAACACCTATAAAACACCTATAACACCTATAAACAATTGAAACACCTAAACAACTAAACAACTAAAGCAAGTAACACAATTATAACACATATAACAACTTAAACAAATAAACAACTAAAACAACTTAAACACCTGAAACAAATAAAACAACTAAAACAACTAGAACAACTAAAACACCTAAACCAACTTAAACACATATAACAACTATAACACCTAAAATATCTACATCTCCTATATGAATAAAAAACACCAATAACACCTAGAACACTTGAAACACCTATAACACCTATAAACACCTAAAACACCTATAACACATCAAACACCTAAACAACTAAAACAACTATACCACCTAAACACCTAAAACAACTACAACACCTGAAACACCTAGAACACATAATACAACTATAACACATGAAACAACTACAACACCTAAAACAACTAAAGAACCAAAACAACTAAATCACCTAAACAACTAAAACAAATATAACAACTAATACAACATAAACAACTTCAACAACAAAAACAACAAAAAACAACTAAAACAACTAAATCAACTAGAACTAGAACAACTAAAACAACTAAAAAAACTAAAACAACTAAAACAACTGAATCAACTAAAACAACAAAACAACTATAACACCTAGAAACAACTAAAACACCTTAAACAACTGAAACACCTAAAATAACTAAAACACCTAATAAAACAAAAACACCTATAACACCTAAAAAAACTGAAAAACACCTATAACACCTATACAACACCTACAAACACCTATAACACCTTAAAAACCTAATAAACAACTATAACAACTAAAACATCAATAACCCCTGAAACAACTAGCACAACTAAACAACTAAAACAACTAAAACAACTGAAACAACTAAATCAACTAAAACAACTAAAACAACTAGAACAACTGAAACCTCTATAACACCTTAAACACCTATAACACCTAAAACACCTAAACACCTTGAACACATAGATTAACTACAACACCGAAAAAAACTATAACACCTGAAACAACTATAACAACTAGAACAACTAAAACAACTAAAACAACTAAAACAACTAAAACAACTAAAACAACTAAACAACTATACAGCCAAAACCACTAAAACACATAAAACAACTTCAACAACTAACACAACTACGACACTTAAAACAACCATAAGAACTAAAACAACTATAACAACTAAAACACCTAAAACAACTAAAACATCTAATCAACTAAACACCTATAACCACTTAAACACCTATAACAACTAGAAACCTAAAACAACTAAAACACATATAACAACTATAACACATAAAACAAATACAACACCTTAAACAACTAAACAACTAAAACAACTAAAAAACTAAAACACGTAAAACAACTAGAACACTTTAAAACAACTAAACATCTAAACAAGTGAAACAACTAAAACAACTATAACAACTAAACAACTAAAACAACTAAAAGAATTTTAACAACTATAACAACGAAAACAATTAAATAACTAATAGAACTAGAACAACTATATTAA
>SDVV010018074.1:0-13846 GCA_016164225.1 Gammarus roeselii
TGTACATGTACATACGCACGATTAAACACATGCACGTCCGTATACAGGTCTATAGACGGACATACGTACATACATACATAATTGCTCGCCGAAGTGAGGGATGATAGGGGCAAAGATTTGCAAACGCATTATAATAGCAAGCTGTGTGACGTGATTGGAGTGAGTGTTACGTGGAGGACCACCCTGAAATGAAAAAAAAATTAGTTTACGTGTTTTGGAAGAAGAAATCTCCGAAGATGATATGAGACGGATCGAACAAATATTGACTAATGTTGGAAAAACAATTATCTCAGAATGAGTAAAACAAGACTCAAAAGAGCGGTAGATAGCATTCATATATGGATGAAGGCAAAAGGAAGTCGACTCTGGGTAACTGACATCATCGGGTTTCAGTCGTATGTCACAAACTTCAAGGGAAATAAGAAAGCAATTCTCGAAATTGATATGATCCGAGGGTAAAAACATCATGATTGTAATAAAGCTGAAGTGTTGGGCAACGGTTTTTTCCTAAGAACCAAAGAAAACCTGGAACGTATGAAAGAATTCCTCATTGATGAAAAACAGAACGACATTGAATTTGAGAAGCTGCGAATAATAAAAGTTCAAGAAGTAGAAGAATTACATTTGTGGACTCAAGGGCATGGAACAGCCTTCGGTATTCACAACAAAGATATAGTGGATTATATGAAAGATTTTGAGAGGAAACTCAAACATCGTGATGCTGGGTATGGCTGGCTGTACGAGCCATGCTGTAATCGAAAAAACGAGTTAGAAGTCATTGATGATGTCATCAAGATCTGTAAATAATACTAATAAAAGTATGTAAATTCCTAAATCAATTGTTTGTAATATCCTAGAACTCAAAGGTTAAGCGATGAAATTGGATACATTGCGTTGGTTAGAGGTAGCTTCGAAGTTGTTGAAGTCGGTAGGAGGATATATTTCAAAGGGTGCAACGGTAATCATAAACCTATCTCGGGGTAAATGCTGTATATGTGTGACAGAATGGTGAGATATAAATCAGAGTCCGATTAGAATATACTCAGTCAATATTGGGATTCTGTTGTAGAAGGATGGGTTATAGCTTGAGTCCTCGATTGTTCGAAAGAAATGGGATGATGGGGGTCTGTAAACTTTGCCAGAAAGAAATAAAATTGAATAAACATAAATCCACGAGTAACGTGTGGAGAAATTTGAAACGCTGTCATCGTGAAGAGTTTGAAAAAACATCGGAAAGAAAAAAGGTAGATCAACAGTGCAAGTCGTCAAAGGATGAAGTGTCAGGAGATATTGACGAAAAAAATGTGGTAGATCTAGTACGAGATGAAGGACCCGTTTGTATTATGATGGAAACAAATATGAATCACTTGTAACATTCATTCCATCTAAGATTGAAAAATCTCACCTCTCTGGTAACATATATTAGTCGAGATTGATTGCGAAGTAGAAATAATTAGGTGTAAGTTGTCAAAGCTGCAAAGGATAGATCAAAATGTAGAGACATGTGGAGATAGCTGTTATGCATTGTACAAAACAACGACTGAATATCGTACATAAGTTAGGTTAGGTTATGTTATGTGTTTTACTAGATCAGAATTGGATGTGTGTATCAAACTGCAAAGGATTGATAGAAAATGTAGAGACAAGTGAAGATATGTATTTTGCATTGTATAAAACAATGACTGAATATCGTACATAAGTTAGGTTACTTTAGGATAGGATGCTTACTTCTTTTAACATAACATAGCATGGAGCTGATGCCCATTAAATATCTTGTGACAACAGCAAGGGATGTTGTTCTATAGGTTAAGTTAGGTTGCGTAGGTATTAATGCATCCGGCAATGTATGGTAACCCTTTTGAACAAAATGTATGAAAATGGCTACATTATCCCGACACAGTGAGGCTAACGATCATGTATATATGCATTGTGTCGATACATTTGCCGCCACAGTGAGGCTAACGACCCTGTATATATGCATTGTGTCGATACAGTGAGTAGATAAAATTAAGCAAATCAAGCTTCACATTCGAGTTTTGGTAATATCTCAAAGGACAACATTAACTTGAATATGCTAATCTTAAAAATGAACGAGGAAATACGAGGTCAAAGGATGCTATGGGCGTATTGATAGAACATAATGATCTGGACATGGGTATGAAAAATAATGAGGAAGACAGTGCTCAAAATAGTGCGAGCGTACAAGAAAGTATGGTAGCACTGACACTCAAGCTAAGAATGTATGAAGATTGGGGTGGAAATTGCTAAATCGATATGGTGGAAGAAAGATTCAAACCCTAGCCGAAATTGAAAATAATGAAAATAAGGGTAAAAATGTGGGATACTCTAAGTGGAATGGATATCAGTGACCGTGATATTGAAATGTGTGCAGAAAAAAAACTCCTAAAGTTGAAGGAAACCGAATTATCAAGTGGGGTAATGCAAGGGTATCAAGTATAAGAAATGTAAAATTGCATAATAAAAATAAATTTAAATCCGACTTTAATGCAAATTTGTTGACAATGAAACATGAGGAGTGAGAATCCTGTCTCAAACGATTGAGTGCAAGGAGAATTGGGTATATTTCGGATATCTGCGGGAATATAATGAATGGAAATGTGGATAATAGCAAGAAGAAATCTGAAACGATTCGATGTCATAAACATGTAACAGTGATTAAAAATACCGTCCATAAAAAAGCTCGCTGCAGACTACAAACAAAGTTTTTGGTTACAAGGATAGGATGACAAGTACTTCATACTTTTCACCCAAATGTCGTCGCTTATCAAAATGTATACTAAGGGCGTTAGTAAAGAACACCAATAGATCGGAGAAGAAACCACACCCAGATGATAAATCCTACACCGATATGACGAGGAGTCGACAGCATCAGGTGAGGAATAAATATACGTCATTGATAAAGAACCCACAGACTGTCATTAGTACCAAGGATCGAGAAAACATTACTTATGTTTCGCTAAGATGCTCACGTCAAATTATCGGTGTGAAAAAAATTTGGTTTTCGTATAAATGATATCCCATGAATATATAAATGTATATATAAATGCGTCAAAATCTATTATCAATAAAATAATATATCTTATAAATCTTTGTTTGCAATATCCTAAAATTTACCTCGAACGATTAACATTGAAAATGCACTAAAACGCCTCTTGCCTTACATTTAAAGTGTGATATATATTGAGCTAATTGAAGATGCACACAGTTACCTAGGCTATCGAAGATATATATCTCATCAGTTGAAGGTAGCCAAACCGTAAATGCTCTAGGACCCCTCCGAGGGGAAACACCAAATTTTTGAAGCATTACATCCAAATGAGAGTATTTTATACCCAACATTCCATGAAATTAGGCAAATTTATATCGAATACAGATACATTCCTACGATATTAAATCAAAATGTACACCAACATCTATAAAAATAGCTAGATAAGATTCTCTACTCTACCCTAAGCAACAACGATTAAATATTATATACGGTGTATCCTACCGCACCCAGATGATGAACCCTACTCCAATATCCCACGTGATTTGGTTCCTGACTAAGATCGTATACTAACATAACATCCATACCGAAAATAACTGACATTTAACGCTGAGTTAATGTGGAAAATGTTATTTTTACTACGATACCTGTTCAAATCTATAACTAAATTCTTAGACCTAACTGATGCTATGCCTCTGGGAGTACAAATCAAGCCCACTGTGTCATACCAAAAAACACTACAATGCTTTACTAGGTCACTTCTCAGCAATCTATCACAAAGGAAACGATATAAGGGGCTACTGCTGGGGTAAGTACAACGGAGCGCTATGGGTTAAAGTAACCCTGGCTTAATCGTAACAGAATGTCATATATACATATTAAAAATGCCAAAATGATGCAACAACCTACAAATTATGCCTGAAATAGTGTGGGAGATGCAAACCTGAAAATACTCTAAAATGCCTAACACTGTATGCCATATCTGATCGAAATTTCGCAAACAATACAAATTTCATTTTAAATCAATCGATCATTACTAAATATACATTACATGATATTTTAACTTACAGAAAAAAATCCATATCGTTCAGGTATTTACGCTATTGTAAACCGCGTCCATGGAACACTGATATAACTGTTTCAAAACTGGATAATGCAGTATGGAGTAGATGGATTCTCGACCGTAGGTGCTGCATCATCCCACAATACATACCTCAACTCGCCAATAATCAGACTAATAAGCCATACTATTCCTATGGATAATATATACATATGAAATAAATAGATGGAAAACACAGAACCTTGCCTGCAATCCTACTTTCAGGCTGGTACAAACAGGGTTGATCGCAGACAAAGGCTGCAAACTGCCAACAAATAAACCATAATATTCCTACAGATATAATAAACATATGAACTAAATAGATGTAAAACACAAAACATAGCCTATATTCAATATCAAGGTTGAATCAAACATCGCACAGCTAAAAAAAAATCACCAAAACCACCTCCGAAATGAATAAAAATACACAATTATATATGAATACACACACATATGACCGCATAGAAAATAAAGAATTATAATCCATACGTAAATATGTAACGGAACATATACTCAATCATAGCAAACGTGACACGGTAACAATTATGAGACTAGGAATAAGTAAGAGCAATCTCAATTAATTTTTCCAGGAGCGCTTCCAATTTTTTGCGGGTTGCTATCATCAAGCGCACATTCACCAGAAAACTTGCTATAACACTATTCATACCAGAATCGAATTAAGATATATAACGAGCAACAGTTAATGATCAATTTTACTACCACTACAATTATATCTGAAAAAACGTATATATATACATTAAATGTGAAAAGCGAGTGGATTTAATCAAATAATATCAATCGTTCAGTATAAATTTCATGTATAAACAATGCCTTCCATTCAAATGAGTCATTTAATTACAGACATAGAAATATATATCATGCCCTCCTACCGTGTGAAATATTCCAAAACAATCATATATAGCGTTGACAATACCTACTAACGTACATCTATATAATCCGTACGTAAGCAATCGTAAATGTAAGCCACCAGCTACCGTAAGGGAACTGAAATTTCTCGTATGGAAAACTATTCTCCAAGAGGGCCATATATCACAAGATAAAATCTTTGTGAGACATTTGACAGATACAGATCATTCGGACCACCCACTCTCAACTTTCCGGGTGGTCTCTCAAAACTTGCGTTCATGGTATCATTATGTACCATCAATAACTAACTTAACCAGATGATCAATTTGTCTTAACATATAACTACAATGTCCGAGAAATACTGCGCCTGAGTCAGACACATTAACAAATAACTTACTTCATAACAATCACATATGCGTTTAGACGCTAGAATTATTGCCTATCTAATTCCTTCACACCCGCGTTTCGTACCCCCTAATTATTGCCTATCTAATTCCTTCACATCCGCGTTTCGTACCCCCTAATTATTGCCTTTCAAATTCCTTCACATCCGCGTTTCGTACCCCTTAATTACTGCCTATCTAATTTCTTCACATCTGCGTTTCGTACTTCTTAATTATTGCCTATCTAATTCCTCCACATGCACGTTTTGTACCCCCTAATTATTGCCTATCTAATTCTTTCACATCCGCGTTTCGTACCCTGTCTCCAGGAGCAGGTCCCGCGGCTTGACTCCGGTCAACCCCTTCCACACCGCTAATTATGCCCAATCTAATTCCATCAAATCCGTGTTTGGACGTTATATACTCTACTCATGAACAGCTGTGAACCTACAATGATAGATGAACATTTTATTGTCCCGGAAAATTCAATGAATGGCGACTGTGTAGGATGAAACAATCATGCAGTTACCTGAACGGTGAGGAGAGCTTGTATGCATGACAGTGTTGAAAAATAATGTTGTATTTAATGAAATTTTTAGGAAAGTATCTCAGTTAATCTTCAAGCTATTCATTCTGCATCGAACAGAAATCACTAACAGATGATAAGGCTAGTTTCAATCGGCGACGGGGGGGGGGGGAACTTTTCATATTCAAAGTATATAGTTGGTGCTGTCTGTGATGTTGAAAAGAAAATTCAATTTCATCAGTAAAAATGCGTCAGAACTTCTGAATTCGATGGAACAGTTGAACGTATATTGGAGCAACATGAGAATATAATTTCAATCTAAAGTATCAATCAATTTTATGTATTTTCGACCCAACGAGGCCCTCAAGGACCTTGTGAAATTAGATGAGGAAATTTAAATTAAATATGCTATTTATATTATTTTATTAGTGCAGCCCGGCTGATAATTATCCTTCGTTCATTAACAATACTATCACTTTCTGACAATCATATCACACATAAATCGAATCTTCAGAACAATGTCAATAAAATATTCCACCGACTGATTTGCAGAGTGAAACACATTGACCGGAAAAAATGACGTGTGAATCATCACATAACCAAAGTTCGACGCCAGCAAACATGGATTACCATAAAAAATCTTAAAGACCTCCCTTGACTTCGCAGCTTGTCTGCTCTTCCGTGCTACCCTTCCAGGCCCCGGACCGGAATGAAGCTTGAAACGCGTCCAATGGATGAACGCAGGGATTGATATGAAGTCATAGGTGACGAGTGAGAAGTGATGAATGTCAGCTAGATATCTTCAAGTAGACTCGAGTACTCTACACGTGCAATAACGCTGTACTAATCAAATTGCCTTGCACCACTGCAACCTGAATGACAATGGAAAAATGATCGAGTAATCGCTCAGATGTCCTATCCTCTACGTCGAATTATGAAGCATTGTTCCACTGATTGATCAACTGTCAATTCAACAGACAACGATGTCTTGGCCGACTAAATATCGAATAAAGTATCAATTTCCGTTTAACTTGGATGACAGATCAGGGCATATTTGCTGGCCAAACAACTGAGCTTTTCTGTTGATGATAACATGATTAAACACATTCCCACAATACACCGTCGACACTCCGTTATTATAACCCGACGTACGGAGGAATTTATCCGTCCAAAAACAGCCTTGTACCTTCCTGTCAAGGCTCGAACTCAAGACATTTAGAACTGCAGCCAGATACGTTAACCACTCGGCCAATGCGGCTCTTGTAGATGACCGCACATAAGAACGTTCTAAAGTACCATTCCTCTTCGTCACCAGGCAAAGCCCGCTGAACATTCGTCCAAATGTGGTCCAGCGCATTCATTACGTGATAATAACATAAATGGAAAAGACAATTGCAGGTAAATTATTAGGTAGATATCAATTGCATATTGTCTACATTTAAGTCTCGTTATACGTTATGTAATTTCATCATGACATCATTCCAAACGAGTACTTGTAGCGATTGAATGCTGACTATTTAAAACAATCGACAAACAGATAACATCGTAGAGTACACATAAATAGGCATGAATTAAAATGGCACAGGATTCTTGGGCTTTCTCTTCTGAGATCGATTAATTTTTGTCATTGCCGATATGTGCCAGGTAATTATTATAGCTAGTAAAACGACGGACACTGATTGGTGTTCAACAAGGCTGGACAGCAGATAAATTAAAATTAGTCAAGTGTAATATATTTACTGGAAAAGTCCGGTATTCGAGCAGATATTCCGTCATTTTGTCAAAATAAAAATCCAAAAAAATATTTTTACATTAAAAAGAAAGTATATTTATCCGGTAGTACAATAAACAAGACAACTTTGCTCTAACAACGGATAAATTTTGAAACAGATATATATCTGTTGCTTCACACATTTTTTAAGTCTAATTCTTTGTGCCTCAATCTATCACATCATCTATCACATCATTGCTTGGTATGAAACATTGTTCACTTGATTGTAAAAATACCTTGATACCTCAGATGATCGTTTACCTTAGATAGTGATGGGAATGAGGTGTCGCTACACCGATAGTTTGGCTGATAGCAAAAGCGTGATTGAATGCAGTCGAATTTACCATGGGTGGCAGTGAAGGCGAACGACGCAGATTATCTGCACAGTTGTTAAGAAGTGATAGCTATAGCGTGGTTTCCATTCGACTATACTGACTTCAAAAAGCCTCCTTCCATTCGTTCTATTTTACTCCATTATTTTTTCATGGGATGACCATTATAGTTCCATTTGAAAGTGTAGTTAAGGATTCAGCTAGTTAAGACATCGATGTAGTTAAGACACCGATGTTTGTGATGAACTTAATTGAAAAGCAAATCCTGGCTGGGGTATTCAGTAGGTATAAATAACAGGAGAGTGTGTCGCTACGCTAGATTATTTAACATATTTGTAATCAAATACTTTGACAACGTCTAAAACGATGATTAGGCACTTTCGTAATCGCTTATATATGATCAAGAGAAGGTGATATACTGATTGTCAGAGCGTGCAGATATATTTTAGATATTTATATTACATAGACAAACCAAAGATTATCATTCCCTGTCCCAATACTTTTATTTCCTCCGCTAGATACGTCTCATGCGGAGAGGAATGCTTTTGGGCGACAGGTTTGTTAGCTGTTCTCCTTCCATCACCAGCAATGACTCGGTCAGCATAATCACGGCACCTCTTGACCGAGATGGTCGTCACATCTCAGACCTGAGTTGGACGCTTCACTCACTTGGAATTATGTGACTCGCTGGAGTGAATTTAGTGTACCGCCTACCCCTTTACGAGCGTAATTCACCAAATGCAACAGTCATGGGGGGTATGAATATAAAGTCATTTGGTTCATCTCCTTGTACATCACTAGGCACATAGTCTTTTAAATTCTTTACTAAAGCATGTGAGACCTTACACTGACTCACTATAGTCTGTATATGACGACAGGCCTTGCTGAGCATCCTCACCAACCATTTTAACGGCAGGAAAATTCTCGAAAGGACCTAGTTATTATTCAGGGTCGGACTCTTGGTGGCTGGCTGCATGGAGAGCCCGTTCAAAAAGAGGCGAGCGAGGTTTTAAAACAGAGGGCGACGTGAGTAATTTGACAGGCGGAAGAGTTGATGATGCAGCAAGTATTGATGGCGCCTTTAGCCAGCATTGTAACTGAACACTAAGGCGAAAATTAATCAACTGTTGCACAGCTGTTGCGTTGTGATCTCTTACTTTGAAATATAATATAAAAACTGCGTGAAAAATATTTGAGAATTACAAAATGAGTGAATAAATTAATTGTCATTGAAGTATTGACACAGTGCCGTTACATTTATTGCATTGTCATTGAAGTATTGATACAGTACCGTTACATTTATTGCATTGTCATTAAAGTATTGACACAGTGCCGTTACATTTATTGCATTGCCAATAAAGTATTGACACAGTGCCGTTACATTTATTGCATTGCCATTAAAGTATTGACAAAGTGCCGTTACATTTATTGCATTGTCATTAAAGTATTGACACAGTGCCGTTACATTTATTGCATTGCCATTAAAGTATTGACACAGTGCCGTTACATTTATTGCTTTGCCATTCAAGTATTGACACAGTGCCCTTACATTTATTGCATTGCCATTAAAGTATTGACACAGTGCCGTTACATTTATTGCTTTGCCATTCAAGTATTGACACAGTGCCGTTACATTTATTGCTTTGCCATTACAGTATTGACACAGTGCCGTTACATTTATTGCTTTGCCATTACAGTATTGACACAGTGCCGTTACATTTATGCTCATTTCAATCTACATTCCAGAGTAAGGGAGCTCAGGCGACTGCGCTCCCTTACTGTGCAAGTATGATGGATGCAATCAGGAAACTTCAAATATGATACAACCAGGATGCATGCGATCAGCATGCAATCAAAAAAAATGTTTGCAATCAGGATGTATGCATGCCATCAGGTTGCATGCATGCAATCAGGATGCATGCATGCAATCAGGATGCATGCATGCAATCAGGTTGCATGCATGCAATCGGGATGCATGCGTGCAATCAGGATGCATGCGTGCAATCAGGTTGCATGCATGCAACCAGGTTGCATGCATGCAATCAGGATGCATGCATGCAATCAGGATGCATGCATGCAATTAGGTAGCATGCATGCAATCAGGTTGCATGCGTGCAATCAGGATGCATTTAACATGCTGCACTACACACTTTTACATTCAAGTGTGTCCGAAGTATTGTCACTAATCCAGACCACCCAATTGCGTCACTTCTTCCCGATACATAAAAAGCGAAGGAAAATAAATTTGCTATCACCCTCATTGTTGAGTAATGCATGTAAAATTCGAATATTTCAACTTGTCTTAACTCGTATTAATCAATGTGGGCTACAAAATAAATTCACTAACATGTTTCCTAGCTGCGGTGTTCTGAAAACGTTTTCAGACATAGTGCATATTTTGCGGCATTGCATATCACTATGTTGACGTGAGGTATCCGACACATCAAGTTTACGAGGGTTCTTTTTCTCACAGAATAACAGTTTTGCTCAGATGGTGCTAATGCTCCTATGGTTGCACCGAGGAGCTTCATGATGATCTAAGTGACGCAAGGCCATCCAACTCAACCATGAAAAGAAAAAAAGCGGGTCCGAAGTCAAGACACTTGTTGGCGATATTCGTCGAGTTTCGAATGATGCGAATGTAAATGAAGTCGGGATCTCTCATGTGTGTGCCTGATAAGCATCACAATATCATTTCGATTTTAGGAAGCATAATGCTGTTTGGGGGCCACAACCGATGTTCGACGATCAGTTAGTCCACGACGCTGGTATTTCCATGAAAGTTGTCAGCGCAATTGTAGTCAGCTAAGATGATTTTGTGGAACGACTCACAACTGGAGACGGAACGTGGACTCATCACAACGGTTCAGAAGCAAGGTTCAGCACAAATGATGGTGTCTGAGGGATATTACACTGCCAATCAAAGTCAAGACCGCAAGGCTAACTCATAAGGCGATGCAAACTATGTCTGTGAATCTTCAAATGTGATCCTGATAGATAATCTGGATGGATAATGAGCCCTGACGGGGGTCAATTCTATAGGCAAAATATTACTTTTGAAAACCGCATTGCTGAAAAAAAAAATAGCAAGCTGCTTCAAGGAAAGCTCCAGCGTATTTTGCGGAGGTGTAAATCCAGATAAAAAGTCTTGGTGGACACATGGGAAAACGTGATGGTCACGATTTTATGAGTGGCAGTTTATATACTATGGCCAAAATATTCGGGGCCATTCTTCTATCATCAATTAATTCGGATTTCTACCCAACCTCTACTTTATTTGTTCGATGTGAAGGCTTGCCGATGTTCCACTTGTAGCCTCTAATTAAAGATTCTGCTGTGAGACCCGAGCTGCTCTTTAGTGCGAGTGAAATACTCATATTTGTTATTTGAAGAGAGCCTATTTCTATTAGGGCTAAACTGGTCATTTATGTTATGGCAGAGCTGGTCGTTTGATGTTTGCATAGGCTATTGATTCTAGCGGATGCCACTGATACTTGCACAGGCCATTGATACTCGCACAGGCTATAGATACTCGCACAGGAGATTATTACTTGCACAGGTCATCGCTACACGCGCAGGCATTATCCCTTGCACACGTCATTTTCACGTATTCGCTGACCCGGCGTGCTAAACTGTACCGCAGATGAGACCACAATAGATCACCGTCCTATCTTCATTTGTTAATGCGCAAAATAGGGGACCATTTACCCTACTGCTGACTACTGAGGTGCATCAATAAAGACTACTATGTTTGTTTCGTTGGGACTGGTGATGTCTCTACCTGATAACAGTCGTTTGATCATTGTTGTAGGTGCAAAACTGATCATTATTTTGGTTGCGAAACTGATCATTATTGCAAGGGAAACACTGATCATTGTTGTGACTACAGAACTGATCTTTGATGTAAGTACTGAACTGATCATTGATGTGATTACACAACTGATCATTGTTTGGGAAAATATTAACGTCCGATCTGTTTGCATCATTGCTGACAATTGCGGCACTTCTTTCATTTATTCCACGGATGCCTTTACCTTCTTCTTTTGAAGCTGATGACTCGCATCCGCATACCAAATTTGTTTCATCTGGCGTTCTTATTTTTCTTGTTTCCGTTGATGACCCCTATTGCTGTCCTGCTTTTAGATGGAGCAAAACATGATCGGTGTGGTAGATGAGGTTTGGTAAATACTAGGGATCGTTTCACCCGTGTCCCTTGAGTAGGTCAAACAAGGGTTGAAGCCAACGATCCTCCGACCTGGCTTTGTGAAGAATGTCAAGGTCGGCCAGTTGAGAGCTGAGGGCATATTAGTAGTGTATCTGTCGACGTATATAGCCCTGGAAATAGTGTCGACGTATATAGCCCTGGAAATAGTGTCGACGTATATAGCCCTGGAAATAGTGTTGACGTATATTGCCCTGGAAATAGGAGGTACGTATATAGCCCTGGAAATAGTGTCGACGTATATAGCCCTGGAAATAGGGTCTACGTATATAGCCCTGTGAAGGAATTAGATAGGGATAAAAGAGCCGAAGCGAGAATTGCCCTGTGAAGGAATAAGATAGGCGATAATTAGTGACTCCATATATGCTTTTGTGAAGGAATTAGATTAGGGAAAATTAAGGAGTACATATATGCTTTTTAGTGAAGGAATTAGATGGGCGATAAAAGAGCCGAAGCAAGACGCAAATGTGAAGGAATTAGATTGGCGATAATGAGTGATTGCAAATATGCTTTTGTGAAGGAATAAGATTGGCGATAATTAGTGACTCCATATATGCTTTTTGTGAAGAAATTGGAGATAACATATATGCTTTTTAGTGAAGGATTTAGATAGGCGATAATGTGGGTGTACGAATATGCTTTTAGTGAAGGAAATAGATAGACGATAGTTAGTGACTCCATATATGCTATAGTGAAGAAATTAGATAGACGATAATTAGTGACTTCATGTATGCTTTTTGTGAAGGAATTAGATAGGCGATAATTAGTGAGTACATATATGATTTGTAAAGCAATTAGATTGGCGATAATTAGTGACTCTATGTATGGTTTGTGAAGGAATTAGATAGGTGATAATTAGTGACTCCATGTATGCTTTTGTGTAGGAATTAGATATAGGATGACTAGATCTTTGAACCTTATATCGAATGTATTCGTTAGTATGTATGTTATTTGTTAATGTGTCTAACTCAGGCGCTGTATTTCTCGGACATTGTAGATATATGTTAAGACAAATTGATCAAGCTAGTTACTGATGATACAAAGAGATACCAGGAACGCATGTTCTTTGTGTGTCGGCCGATTATGCTTTTAGTGAAGGAATTAGATAGACGATAATTAGGATGTATGTTATTTGTTAGTGTGTCTGACTCAGGCGCTGTATTTCTCGGACATTGAAGTTTTATGTTAAGACAAATTGATCAAGTTAGTTTCTGATGATAGATAGAGATACCAGGAACGCATGTTCTTTATGAGTCGACCGATGTATTTGTTAGGATGTATATTATTTTTTAATGTGTCTGACTTACTCGCTGTATTTCTCGGACATTGTAGTTATATGTTTATTTACTTCTATTCTGGTCAAGTGAGTTGCTTACGATACATAGAGACTGGCCGTGACGGGTGGGGAAGAGGCAAGGGGTCGACCGGAATCAGGCAGTGTCCAAACCGCAAATGGTAATTGGCGATTTTATCTCTTGATGTGTGGTCACACAATGATCTTATCTCGAGATAAGATCAGCTTAGAGAATTGTTTTTCTTACGATATCTTTCAGGTTCCTTTCGGTATCTTTTTGCTTTTATTTACGATTGCTTACGTACATATTATAAAGATGTAGGTTATTAGGTCTTATCAACGATA